>JYJE01002352.1:478-50183 GCA_000983655.1 Zymoseptoria brevis | reverse complement strand
GAGGTTTTGAGAAAATGAGAATTGAGGTAGTGACCTAAACTGCCGTACAGGACGCCATCGAGCGAGCCCTTGTTCATTTACAAGGTCCGCCACATTTCGAGTGTCTGACAACTCCTCTTGTTTGTATTGCAGCCGTCGAGTACGTTGTCGACACTATCAGTCGCTATTTCAATATGCCGCTCGCGAAACCTCCAAATGCATCGAGTCCAGTCTTGTCCCAATTCCAGCTGAATGGTAAGGTCGCTGCTGTTACTGGTGGCGCAAGAGGAATCGGGCTCGAAGTTACACGAGCCCTCGCCGAAGCTGGTGCGAAGGTCGCACTGATTTACACCAGTTCGAAGGACGCCGAGGCAAGCGCTGCAAAACTCACCAAGGAGACCGAGTCGACTGTCAAAGCGTACAAATCAGATGTGCGAGACAAGGACACCATAACAGCCACCATCAACCAGATCGCGGAGGACTTCGGCCGCCTGGACATCTGCGTGGCCAACGCTGGCATTGCCACTCACCATGACAGTCTGGACTACTCAGCAGAGCAGTGGCAAGAGGTCATGAAAGTCAACTTGGACGGCGCAATGTACACCGCCCAAGCTGCCGGCAAGATCTTCAAGAAGCAAGGACCTGGCGCTGGCAGCATGATCTTCACTGCATCGGTGTCGGCCACGCTGGTCAACGTCCCACAAAAGCAAGCCGCGTACAACGCTTCGAAGGCGGCAGTCGTGCATCTCGCAAAGTGCTTGGCTGTTGAATGGGTGGAGTTCGGTCGAGGTAAGGAGTCGTCTCGCGCTTCGAGGATCGTCCGCTGATGGTCCACAGTCAATTGCATCTCGCCCGGATTCATCGAGACGGACAGTGAGTTGACCGTGATCTCAGATTGTATGGTGAATACTGATGAGCTGTAGTGATCGCTAGCCACCCGAAAGAGTGGAGAGATCACTGGTCATTGCTAGTCCCAGCTGGGAGGAACGCTGATCCTGCTGAGTTGAAAGGAGTGAGTTCGACTGTGCGCGGTATCAATGACCATACCCTAACGCAGAGTTCAGGCCTACGTATTCCTGGCGAGTGATGCCTCGTCGTACATGACCGGCAAGATACATTCCATCCTGCTCGCGAGTACAGCACTGACCAGCTCGCAGGTGCCAATATCGGGATCGACGGCGGCTACACACTGCCATGAACCTGGCAGGGTCTGATAGATGCCAGGTTCAGATGGATGGCAAGGGATCCCCTTTACCATAGGCGGCGAAGATTGCAGATGTTGCTATTCGAATGAAAAGATGTCGTAGATGTGTAGATCCGGCCAATTCAATGCGATTCTCTGTCCTTCACCAGCCCGACCAGAAGAGAAGCAGCAATGCCTCTCAGCGGCGGACAGGATGTCAAAAGCGAGTATCTCATCGGGGGAAGCTGTGTTGTGATGATGGTGACGAGACTTTGAAAAGTTCGATGTCGCGTCCACTTGTCGTTTGATCGGAGAAGAAATGAAGCAAATCGCCGAGCCTACTCTCCGTAGCTCCGTTCAAACTGCACCGCCAAGCTTTGCAGTTTTCGCCGGAGCACTACGTTTGCTCAAACAGTTGGGCCGAAGGACTACCTATACAATAATGCGACATAAGTGTAGAAGTCTGCTGCTTTTCTTTTCTAGGGGGAGACCCCCTAGGACCCCCCTTTGCCTGCCGGCGGCAGCGGACAGAGCGGATCACGTGCTGAGAGTCACGTGTGATGGACATTTCTCAACTTTGGCTATGAGCCAATCAAACCTTAATCCGTTTTTCAAAAGCAGTCGACTATTATAGGGCCTTCGGCCCAATCACTGGGACAAGAAACCTTCGGGACAGGAAACATATCCGAAGTACAAATCTGACCCAACATCTTCGACTGTAACATTCGTACTGTATATCATTTCTATCTTGCATGAGCTTAGTCCATGCCCGTCTACGCCTTGTCCTCCGACTTGGGCATGTTGACCACACTCTCCACTCTGCCTTCGCCAGCCTTGTCAGCCTCAATCTTGCTGCCGAAGTCATCGGCCCAGACATGATTCTTCCATTGCCTGACGGGAATGCGGTCAGAGAAGAACCTTTCCAGCTCTGCGTTGGTACGTCCAGTGGTTTCGCCGACGCAAAACCAAGAGTACGCAAGCGTTACCAAACTGGTGCCCGCATAGACAAAGCCCAACATTGGGCCCAGGTCCGCATCGTAGTACATGTAGGGCGAAGTGAACACCATCATCCAGACAGTGAAGAAGAACGTTCCGAGCGCGCAAGCTGTGATCTTGTTCCTGTTGCGGCCGACAGCCATCTCCGATGCGATGGTGTAGGAGAGGGTACCAATGGAGAAGTTGTAGCAGACGATGTTGATGTACCTGCAGAATCATGTTAGTACTGAAGCAGCGCTCATCGAAAGCGTGGCATCAACTCACGCAAAGACGACAATGCCAATTCCAACACCACGGCTGAAGTTCCCGTCGCCATCACGGGTCGTCCCAAGTCCACCGACTGCAACAAGCGAGATGATCATGCCCATTGTGCAAACGAGTCTACGAGAATGGTCAGTAAAGCAGTCCCTGTCATAGGGCCGAGGCGTAAAACTCACAGATTCGTCCGCCTGTTCATCTTGTTACCGAATACCACGGAAAGTCCGACGGTGACAATTTGGACGACGTAGATGATTGTGTTGATAGTGAATGGTTCTCCGACGCCGATGCTCTGCGCGAAGATGACGCCGTAGCTGTAGAGGACGGTCAGTAGGTTCACAAAAGGTCCGTTACTTCATGTGGTACTCACGTGTACCAGAACTGGATTCCGTTGATCTGCTGGGCGAACTGAACACGAACGTGGAGGGTCAGCGACTTTCGAACACAGATTGGAATACAGAAGACCTGGGAGTAGGCCCTCTGCTCTTCAGTATCTTACCATGACTCCGCAAGCGTACAGCAGCTTTCTCCTCTCGACTGGGTCTGTGATCAGACTCGCCCAGCTGGACTCCGATTCCAGCTCGAGCTCTAGCTGCACGGCATCCTCAATGACGACGAGATCTGGCTCCGGGGAGTAGTTTGGCTTGCTGCGGTTGATCTTGGTCAGTGCCGCTGCAGCTGCCTCGCGGCGACCCTTGGTCTAGGAACTGTCAGTGGAAGCCGAAACAGGGGACGTCTCCTTCGTTATTGCTGACCATAAACCAAGCAGGCGACTCCGGAATGAACGGCAAGAGAACGAGCATAGTGAGTGGCAATATGCACAGCAGGCCGACGGGAAGACGATAGGAGGCTGCGCCATCGATAGTCTCGGTGCCCTCTGAGACGTGGTCAGCAAATGATCAAACAAACACCTGATCGGCAGACTCACGATTCACACATGCTCCGATAAACTGCGCAATCGATTGCATGAACTGAAAGCACATCAACGCCGGTCCTCGTATCTCCTGCAAGCCACAACATTAGCTCCAACATGTTCAACGCCAAGAATGGGCGAACTTACAGTCGGCGCCACATCCGCAACGTAAATCAGACATGTCGCGGTGAACTGCCCGACTCCAAGGCCAACAAAGACTCTTCCAACGTAGAAGACGCCGTCGATTCCGTACGAGCAAAGCTGGACAATGGCACCGATAATGATGCAAACACTGGCGCACGCAAAGACTGCTCGTCGTCCGAACTTGTCGTTGATGGGAGCCGCGAGGATTGCGCCGACGAATTCTCCAACGTAGATGATCGAAGCGGAGACCGAGAGGAAGACGGTTCCAAGTTCCCACTCTTCGTCGGATCCGGGTGCTGTGCGGGTGCCGTAGTCGCGCTTGAAGTGGTACATTCCTTGAATGCCGGTGTAGTAGATGGACTGCATGTCTGATCAGCTCTTGCGATCTTCCGTTGTCTGATCCTTTACCCACATCATATCCGTAGCAAAGCGCACCGATGGTGGCCACAAGACAGTAGAATACCGCCCATCTGTGCTCGCCCCAATTGATGGAAAGGTTCAGACCGCCCATGTTGATGATGGTCATGATGCTCCTGGAGTGATGATCGAATGATGGTGCATTTTATCAGGAAGACTTCGCCATCACTTTATACCGCACCCGCGCAGACTTTGCAATTCACCGCAATGGAGGGGCCCCACAGCGGGAGCATGGAGGTCAACCAAGAATGAAGATCACAAGGATGTGGGTTGGCGGAGAACGTGGTGTATTTGGCTCGCGCTTTGCCGACTTTGGTCTGCTGCAATCGTCATCGCGCCTTTCTTGAGCCTCCGCTTGAACTCAATGCTGTAAGTTCTTTTAGCTGCTGTTATAATTGGGTATATCTCTCTGTATCAATGCATCTTCCTCATACGCGTTCGTTGATACTGATCGTGGCATGAAGTGGAAGGCGTCCCGTTCGCAGATAAGATCCGACTTGGCATGCAGCTATCACCGCGCGGCGGCTCGGCTCCATCATAATTAATCTGGGCAGCGCAATAGGGCCGAAATTCCAAACGCTGGTTGGAGAAGAGAACAACTAAAAACGCGGAGGAAGAAGTGGAGGAACATGAGCAGATCCGCTATTGTGCTGCTACTCGGTCCGAATGCCGGTTATGTGGTCGGGATGAGGATTGAACTTCAAGCCTTCAACGGACGATGACCGAGGAAGCACTCAACCGTACAGTGCGTAGTTTCAGTCGCAGTGAGCGTGCCACAGAAGCATGTTGACGTTCGCGTCAGTGGAGAGCAATGCCTCGAAGTTCTCCCATACAATCGTGGACACGAACCCAATGTGCCAGCCTTTTCTTCAGGTGACATTCTTAGATTGTAGACCGCAGATGAAGTTCTCAGCGGAGTCGATCTCCTACTGTCGGATCCTGCGGAGTTTCGGAATTGTGGTCAAGTTCGCAGCGGTTTCCTGCCTCGTCACCTTTCCCATGAGGGCGTCCGTCTACTTAATGCCGGTTCTAAATGGAACTGACTCGACATCGCGATCGATGTTGCCAGCAGTGCCGTTGTAGATGGTGGTTAGAGCCTTGGTGGGAATGGTAGGAGTGGCGCCGTCAAGGGCTTTGAGTGGCAGGAGTTGTTGGTCAACAAGCGGCGAGGCGAGGAAATCATAAACCACGATGAAAGACTGCTGGCGAGTGAAGAATGGCTCTCCAATCATATGAAAGGTGGATCAAACCTGCACGGAATGTACATTTGTCACATGTCAGTCTCGTGACGGAAGGACTGGGTACCATTTACCTGCACGCACAGATCTTGGCCAGCTGTGGCTACCACATTGGAGGGATGTGCGGCGTTGTGGTGCTGTCCGCATGGTCGGCGAGTTGCATCCCTTTCCTGAGAAACTTGTTCTTGTGATGATCGAACCAGCCGATCATGGCATTCGAGTCGCACACCTCACGACTTGATGTAGCAGATAGTTTGGTCCTGCGTTTTCTCTTCCTCGTAGCAGAGCGCCCACGTCCGCGTCCACAGCTGGCTCTCGAGCGTGTCGATGGCAGCGATAGCAGCAACTCCATTGGAGCCTGCGCATGGCTGCGCTAAGCAGAACAGTCAAAATCCTTCTCACAATCGTTGAAATGCCCGTTCCGAACGCCACAATCGGGAGGATGGTCGTTTTCCGTCGCGTCAGGCTCGCAGTACCCGTTCCAGATGCGGCACTTGGTTTTGTTGAAGGGCCCGACCACCGTTCCGGCACAATTGCGGTCATGGCAATCGTGCTGGCCGAGGCCCTTGACTTCGGCTCCACGAATTGTCGGACATTTGGCACACGCAGAACGAGTTGCAGGCCATGCAGGCGGCGGTGAAGAGAGGGATAGCGAGGATAGCGAGGAGGCGCATAGAGATACCGTTATGTTGAATGTCGGTGAAATGGAGAGATTGTTGCAAAGAAGGGACTTGTGAGTAAGTGTCTCGGAAGAGGACCTACGTGTCGCAGTCTGGAAGTGGACAACGAATGCGCTTTTTTCTTTCTTTCTTTCTTTCTTTCTGTCTCTCGATCTCTCTCTAGTCTAGGGATCCACCTGGGGTAGGTCAGCCTTGTTTTGAAGCGAGCGAGGAGCGCCAACGATGTCTTTCCAATGAAGTAGGAGGCTACCGATTCTCGTCATTGGACCATTTCCTTGCATCATGCCTGCATCGCGGCAGAGTGCCAACTCATCCAATGAGTCCATCTTCCACGTCCGAAGATGGAGAGACCTTCGAGCGGATGCGAGTTGCAAGATGCACGACGAGAGACGTGTTGTGCTCGCTCTACTGCCTCCAGCTCGCTCCAATGTTCTCCCGTCCGCGGAGTCAGCAGGCTTCGAATCAGCCGGATTTCCCCAAAGAGGATCCCGTGCCTGATGAGCCCTCAACCTCACGCGAACGATTTAGCCGCGATCCATCCGTCTGTCATGTTCTTGGTGCCGGAGGGGGACTCCATCGAGGCAGGCGGGGTTGGAGGACTGGTTGCCTCGACACGCGGACATGCGTTCTCTGAAAGTATAGGTCAACACAGGTAAGGCCGATTCCTTTCATTCCCTCCAGCATCTACCGACCCATCGTATGAGCAACAATGAGCACCAAGCACTTCTTCCCGCACACTGAAGGCGTGGTCGTCCAAGGGTTGGAGTCCCTCGTAGCTCGCAACAACCATCTAGCTCTCGACGCGCCCAACAAAGTCGTATACTCGAAGACACACCACCCATCGAAAGTCACAGTGATTTCAGGAGGAGGGAGTGGTCATGAGCCGGCATGGAGCGGATACGTGGGAGATGGCATGCTGGCAGCAGCAGTCAACGGCGAAGTCTTTGCAAGTCCCTCGACCAAGCAAGTCATGGCCGCGATCAAGCATGTTCCATCAGACGCAGGAGTGATCCTCTGCATCACGAACTACACCGGCGACAACCTTCACTTCGGTCTGGCAAGAGAAAAAGCAGAAGGATTGGGATACAAAATCGGCGTCTTGCGAATGACGGACGATGTTGCATTGGGCAGAAAGCAGACCGAGAACTTGGGCAGACGTGGTCTGGCTGCCAATATGTGGGTACTCAAGCTGTGCGGAGCTGCAGCAGAGTCTGGATATGACTTCGAGACGTGTATGAAGGTTGGATATGCCGTCAACGCCAATGCGGTGACTGTCGGCTCATCGCTCGACCATTGCCACATTCCTGGCCGCGAGCATCACCGATCGATACCACAAGACGCCTATGTGCTCGGGATGGGTATTCACAACGAGCCTGGTCTGCACGAGATTTCTCCCATGCCGCCGGTTGAAGAACTGGTGGGCGACATGTTGAAATACTGCCTGAACCCAGACGACAAAGACAGAGCATTCGTCAATTTCAATGCAGACGATGCCGTCGCTCTACTGATCAACAACTTTGGAGGAATGTCGAACTTCGAGCTTGAGGCCTTGACAAGCGTATCTCGAAAGGTGCTGCAACGTGATTGGAAGATCACGCCCAAACGAATCTACGTATCATGCTTTGAGACCTCACTGAACGCTCCCGGATGGTCAATATCTCTGCTGAACATATCTGGCATCGAGCGTGAAACCGAGACGTCCACGTCTACACTCCTGGAACTGCTCGACTCAGAAACGAAGGCATCCGCTTGGCCTCGCAACGGCTACAAGGATATCGCTGAAGTGAAAGAAACTGCACAGGTTGCTATGGCGGATCCCGAAGCGGCTGTTCAGAACGGACCCAGAGTCGATGCGGCGCTGCTCGACTCAGCGTTGCGGACGGCCTGCAATTCTGCAATTAAAGCTGAGCCCGATCTCACGAAATGGGATATCGAGATGGGCGACGGCGATTGCGGCGAGGCCGTAGTGGGCATGTGCCAGGTATGTTGATCATCGGGACGGCAATTTCCCGGCAGAGAACTGATTGACATCGCAGGGTGTTCTCAACAAACTCGACTCGGGACTTACCAAGCAGGGTTCTTTCTTCCACGTTCTGGACGAGGTCGGCGAGGCGGTCGAAGAGATCGGCGGCACCCTCGGCGCCATCATCAGCATCATTCTTGCGTCCTTTACAACAAGTCTCAGAAAAGCTCATGCCAAAGACGAGAGTGGCTTCAAGCTCGACGCTCAAAGTGCTGGTAATGCCGCTAGCGAAGCACTCAAGAACCTGATGAATTACACATCGGCAAAGCAAGGCGGTCGTACGGTGATGGATGCGCTCATCCCATTCTGCGAGACACTGGAGAAGGAGGCAAACCTGAAGAAGGCTGTTGATGCGTGTCATCAGGGAGCACAGAGCACGCATGGGATGAAGGCAAAGTTCGGAAGAGGTAAATATTGAATACCGTTTGCCCACGTCCTACACACAGCTTGCTGACTTGATCGCAGCAACATATGTTGGCGAGATTTCAGAGCCAAAGGATGCACCGCCGGATCCTGGTGCAATGGCCGCAGCTATTTTCCTCCGTGGACTTCTTGATGGCTTAAATTGAGGTCCGTCTAGAAGGACGACTTTCTCTGCAGTCTTTGTGGGATGTGGTCGACATATGATTTGGCAATGTCCCAATGCGATGTGACATGAGCCCTTCCATCGTTCTTCGTCATTTACACTCGAAAGGCCTACGCGGTTCATTTTTTTTTACCGAACAACCGGGAATGATTTAAAGCGGTTGATTATTCCCCGAGATCGGCTCTCCAGCTCCACAAAGGTCTCTCTCCCCTCACCCCACCTCTTCGCACTCCATTGCGGGGTCGGTACAAGAGTCGTCCATATTACCGGCAACAAACGACAGACCGAGATATCTAGCTTCTTTGTGCAAACGAGTAAACGAACCAGTATTCATTTTTGGAAAGATAACAGCACATCAAACGAACAGCAAACATGAGTGGGAGACTTCAAGGAAAGGTGGCCATTGTGACCGGAGCTGGCGGCGGGTATGTATACCACGAAATCATAATGCATCGTACTTAAACTAACCAGCAAAAAGATTTGGCAAAGGTATCGCGGAGAAGTTCATCGCAGAAGGCGCCAAGGTCATCATTGCCGACTTTGTGGCCGAAATGGGCCAAAAGACCGCCGACGAACTCAAGTGTGACTTTCACCGCACCGATGTGACCAAGCGGGAAGACTGGGAGTCGTTGAAGAAGTTCGTCGACGAGAAATACGGCAAACTGGACTGTGTCGTCAACAAGTACGCCTACTATTTGCTCCACTAAAACCATTGAATCGACACTAACATATCGCAGCGCTGGAGTCACCTACCGGAATAAGCCCACCCAAGAAGTGACCGACGAGGACTTCGACAAGTGCTTCAACGTGAACGTCAAAGCCATCTACTACTCCTGCAACGTTCTAGTACCGTACATCAAGGAGAAGAAGACTGGCGGCTCGTTCGTGACCATCGCCTCGACCGCTGGAATTCGACCTCGTCCTGGTCTTGTGTGGTACAACGCCTCCAAAGCGGCTGTGATCAATGCCTCGAAGGCTATGGCTGTTGAGTATGCAAAGGACAACATTCGGTTCAATACTGCTTGTCCTGTCGTGGGTCTAGGAACTGGATTGTGAGTTGATGGAATCCGAGCACTTGAGGAAGGCTTTGTTGCTGACGATACACTTAGGACTGATCTCTTCTTGGGCAAGCCTGAGAACGAAGCGACGTTCTTGGCTACCGTTCCGCTTGGTCGTGGTTCGACTCCACGAGATGTGGCCAACACCTGCTGTTTCTTGTGCAGCGACGAGGCAGACTTCTTGACTGGCATTGACATTCCAGTGGACGGAGGACGATGTGTCTAGATGTGAGAGCTTCGTTGGAGGCAAAACTTGCGGTCAGCTTTGCATGCCTTGTATGGACATACTTGTCAGTCTAGTGTCAGGATGAGTAAAGAGTGATGAATTGCTCTTTACTATTATTGTTCGTCCCTTACGTTACTAGTTCTCACAAATGCCCAGCACTGCTTTCACGTACATTGTTCAAGGTCGTTCCTCAGGGGGTGCCAAGGCTAATTGTCAGCGTGCGGCCAGGGTTTGAAAAAGGGCAAGATGCTGTTGACAGAGCGGTACTCCGATCTCAATTCACCAGAGCTTGACAGGTTGACACAGCAGCTTGACTACGACATGTGCGAGACCGTTTTGAGCACCGCCTCGTCCGGCCATCAACATCGTAACGAAACAAAGTAGCCCGATACAGCGTCTACTCCTTGCCTTTCGCCCGGGCCAGTGCCGGATACGAGGGCGCGCCTGGTTCGTCGATATGCTCGATCAACGTCGCAACCGCGGGATTTAGCCCGGCATCGATGGCTTTCTTGGACCATTCTTCCCACGGGAGTTTGACATAAGGCTCAGCATGACCCTCTTCCATCGCCAGATCGCTCAGCTTCGACATGGGGATCACAATATCGCCGACGTTGTTCTGATATTTGACGCCGTTGTGGACAGTGCTCAAGCCCGCGATAATGTCGTTGCAGCAAGTCTCGACACTGACCAGGTCCAAGGCGCCCTGGTTATGCCGCACTTGCGGCGCCGCGCGGATCTTGTGCGCGTATTGCAATAAGGTGTTGACCCAGTCGAAACTTGCGCGTGCCGTGGTTGCATCCTCCCCTGATCGGATGATGGTCGACGGCCGTTGTATGTAGACCGGAAGCTGGTACTGCGCATGAGAGTTTTCGAGCATGCGCTCGCACACCCATTTGCTGCACATGTAACCTTGGGAGCCGTGGCGAGACAGCTCTTCCAGCTTTTCGGATGTCCCGTTCGCCCGTATGGACGGGAACGGACTGACGTCGCTGGCGAGTGCGATCCCTGCAGACGAAACGTAGTGGAAGGGTACCCGCCGCGCCGCACAAAGGCGGATCAGCTGACGTGTAGACTCAACGTTTGAATCGCGGACCTGGATATAGGACTTCATGTGGGATGTGTCGGCGCCGTTGTGAATGATAGCATCCACGTCGTCGAAGATCCGAGCTTGCTCGGTCTTGCTGAGGCCAAAGCCAGGCACTGCGAGATCACCCTCATGGTACTCGATGCGGTCGTTATTGGCTGGGAGCTCTCCAGCTGCAAGTCGATCCGAGAGTCGCCGAATTCCAATGCAAATAACCTTCCGGATAGAAGTCTGTTCGAGCAGAGCGCTCAGTACGTGGTGACCTAGTAAGCCTGTTGAGCCCGTGAGAAGAACGACTTCGGGGATCTTTCGTGGTGCTGGAGCATCGTCACGCAGGGAGATGTCTTGAGGTGCAAGAGATTCCTCATCCCAGTAGGAGGCAGATGTGGCATGAGCCTTGGTCGGAGAAAGGCCTTCCGGTGGCGGGGTCGTTGCGGAACTGCGACTTCTTTGGTCACTGTTTGTGACATCGCTATCGGTCACCGAAGTGCTTCCTCCACCGTCCGCTGCCGGGCTGCCTCGATCGAGCAGCGGAGTCATGCGGGTAGGCAGATCTCGCATCGTCGTAGCAACAATGTCCGAGATACGTGCGTCTGCGGACATGATTTGCAAGACCGGAACGTTGACACTGAACGTCTTCATAATCCACGATCGGATATCCACGGCGATGAGCGAATCCAGACCCAAGGTACTGCTGACGCTTTCCATGACTTCGTCATCGGATAGCTTGATGAACAGAATCTTACGCATCTGTGCTCCGAATGCTTGCTTGAGAGTCTGATGCACTTCCTTTTGGTCTTTACAGCCTTCCAGTCTCTCGGCCACGGACTCCTCTGCAGCACCAGGCGTGCCTCGATCACCATCCTTAGCTGAGGCCGGCAGCACGAGGCGACAGAACTTGGGGTCCTCGACCCATTTCGACTGGCCAGGCTCGAGGCGAGAGACTTCCTTGAGACCCATAACCAGCTCCGGTGGCACCGAGGCATTCTCAAAGCCACCTTCGAAGACTTCGGCAATCATTTGATGAACTTCCTGCTCACTAACATGGATCATGTTCGTCATCGAGACCGTTTGTTCGAGACGCTCGATAGAGTCAGTCACGTAGCCTACGCCGATAATGGCGCCGACGTGGGCGACGCTGGCGCGCAGACCACGATGCCGACGTCGGGCGGCGACGCCTGCCATTCCCATATTGGCTGCTGCGTAGTTCGCTTGTCCAGGATTGCCAATAATCGCATTTGTCGACGACAACGCGATGAAGAAATCAAGGTCATCGTCCCAGAATATCCTGTCCAAGTGGATAGAGCCCAGAACCTTTGGTCGTATGACGTCCTGGAGCTGATCGTATTGCATGTTGCACACCGCTACATCACGCAACACCATGGCCGCGCTGACAACACCGGCAACGGGTGGAAGTGCATCAACAATATCCTGATGGACTTTGCGGAGTGCAGTCTCATCTGTCACATCGCTGGAGGGACACATTAGCTTCAAGTTCCATCTCTTCACGCGGTGCGACTGAAACTTACCAAGACATGATCTTGATGGTAGCTCCTATGGAATGATGATTGTCAACCCAACGCTGATCCATTCGGGGGTTGCGGCTGCTGATGACCATGTTCCTGACACCCCGAGAGATCATCCAGTCGCAGATAGAGATCCCGAGCGCACCCGATAGGCCACAGAGCCAGTAAGTCTTGTCGGGCTTGAACATGGGAGAGACATCCAGCCGGCAAATACGAGCTGGAAGAGATGACTCCTTGGTCCAGTCCACGACCGCGAGTTCCACCATGTTCAACCTCGCTTGCTCGGGTCCGGTTGCCTCGCCCACTGTAATGCATTTGAGCTCCGCAAAGGGAGATGCTTGCGTCTCCGGCTCAGATGTCTGAAGGCAGTCTGACAGAATCCGTCCGAGCGAGTCTTTGGACGAGTCGGAACGGCAATTGCTAATGGCAACTGGGACCATCAGCGTACTCAAGGTCTCTTTTCGACACGTGCTCGACAGAACGGCTCGCAATGTAGTCGACAGCGAACTGGACTGGGGAGCAAAGTCGACCAAGGCTGACACCTTCGTATCCAACAGCTGGGACCCGATCTCCGCGGCCCCGGCATACGGCTGCAGGTGTACATACCGAGCGGTGCCGATAGCCGACCGCAATGCTTCGTTCTTCCGAGCCGTGGTGAAAATCAGCTGCACGCCTCGCTCTTGTGCTTTTGCAGTGAAGCTTGCTGCCATATCGGTGGGTGCGTCATGAACAATCATCTGCTGTCCCGAACCCGCGGTTTCGAATACGGCAAGAGTGACCAGTCGAATCGCAACTGAGTACAAAAGGGCGGAATCGTCCAGGTTTGCACCCTCGACACGTGCAGTGCACCGGGCATCAACTTTCTGGACGGAAGCCACCGAGTCGGCGAGTGCCAGGTATTGTTGGCCTACCTCGTCGGTTCCCATAACGAGGGACTGGAAACCATAGGGCGTTCGAATCGCAGAAAGCATGGAATACGTCGTGCGAAGCTCGATCAAGTCATCCCTGCGCAAGTCATGTTAGTAACGTCTGCAAACGACCAGGCTGAGTGCATTGCCTACCCGTATTTCGCCTCGTCGAACCGCGAGAGCTGACGGAGGAAGGCCCCGCTCGAATTCTGCTCCAAGGAAACATTCTGATTGCGCAGATCAGTCTCGTAGGTGACAGCTCGGCGTACTGATCGTAGGCGATCATTCGACTGTGTTTGATGTGTGATACGAGGCACGAGTTCGCGACCTTGTTCGTCGACGATGTATTCCCTCTCATCAGTATGGAGAATATCGTGTTTGCTGCTGCCAGCTATCAGGCTTTGATTCGTGAACCGGACAAAGGCCTCTGCAATACGATTAGCATTCAGCTGGGCCACGTTGGCGAAGTCGATATGCTGCAACCGCAAGTCGGCTTCCTCGTTGATTGCACCGCGGCCGAATCCGACAGTCATGTTGCTGTACAGACTGTCCTTCATGCGGCCCACTGTTACCCATAGGAGTTGCTTGTGACCGAGGAAAAGCTGCTGAAATTTCGTCCAGCGGTCAGACGTCATATTCTCAAAGATGGCGTTGTCCACGTCCGCCAGACTAATCACAGCCGCCCCTGGCCTATCCAGATGAGTATCCAAGTCCTCGATTCTGTTGTAGAGCTTGACACGAGCTCCAAGCCCGGCAAAAAGCTGTTGAAAGTCGTCGACAACATGGACCGTGGCTTCGGTCTGACCACCGATGATGAGGATTTCGTCCACATCCAGATTGGCTGGCGACGAGAGAGGCGACCTCAAGACGGACACGCGGGAGTCCACCGCCTGCGCCGCGATGGTGACAATCCCGTATGCTTGCGCAATGTGTTCGGGGGTTCGGATCTCAATGCCAGCGAATCCATTCCGTTGTAAAATCTCATCCCACTCGGAGAACGACGCGAATGGAGACAAGTCTCTGCCTTCATTGACTCCGTTCCACCAACCGGAAAGCGTGCCGAAGATGAAGGAGCCGACATCGCGCACTTTGCCGTCGGGGCTGAGCTCGCCTATGAGCAGCCAGCCTCCGGGTTTCAGCAAGCGGCGCACGTTGCGCACAGTCTCGTCCAAGCTGGTTGTGGCGTGGAGGATTTGACTGGCGATGGCCACATCGTACTCGGCTTCCACAAACCCTTGCTCAACCGGGTCTACCTCTACGTTGCAGGTCTTGAAAGACACGCGGTCCCCCCAAGAAGCGAGCGATTCCAGCGCGCCCTCTGCGAAGCTGGAAGAGATGTCCGTAAGTGTGTAGTGGTCAAAGTTGCGTCCCATCATTTTCAGAATGTCTTTCGATGCCGCTGCGGTCCCGGCGCCGAGTTCGACCATGCGCAAATGTGGAGATCGATCCGTAATCTGCTTGAGGACAGCCGTTAGCCACATGGTGGCTTCCTGAAGGCCAGCGCCATATCTGTAGAAGGTATCCAGCAACCCAGAAAGACGCATTTCTTCGAGCATATCTGCCTCTCCGCGGAAGACCCGAGGCATGGTCTCTCCAATGAGAAGGACCAACTGAACATCGGCAGTGTTCTCGGCGTCGGGACTACATATCTGTCAGCATGCGCTTTGCATTGATCAGAGGTTACGTACCCGAGCTGGCGAAGAGCCTTCATAACATCTTCCTTCGTGTCGCTCAACCATTCCGACTTTGCCCATTTGCTCGTGCCCTGCTTCAGCTCAGCTACGATATGCTGACAGTAGTTGAGGTAGTGGCCGGTAATAGTCCCGGCCGTTCTCAAATCAGAGCTGGCGGGCACCTCGCGGTCGAACTGCTGGGCGTAGAAATGGATGATTCGATGAATCGTCTGTTGGAGCTTGAGAGTGTGATCGGTGATTGTGAGGTTCTCAGCAGCTGCCATGCCATCCAATTGCGTGGACACGTAGTCAAGGCCGTGATAAATCTTTCGCTCATCGTTAGCATCGCCAATTGGCCGGAGGACAATGTCATCAATCTGGACTGCAGCGCATGGCGACTCTCCTGGGCCGAAGTACATGCGAGCGTTGCCTGAAAATCCAGATGTAGGAGTCAAAGGATCAGACGGATTCCACACTGCGTCGACGTCAAAGCAGTCGGCTGGAGCTCGATCAGTAGCACTGACTGCTGCCTTCAAAGCAGCAGGATTAACGAGGATGCTCGAGATCGTTGTCGGTAGGTGCAGATGGCGGATCTGCTCGTCGCCCGGATAACTGAAGGAAAGATTCACCGCTTGGAAAGCAGCGTCAAGGTCCGCCGGGTGAAGCCAAAGCTCTGCAGTATCGATGTCTCTCTGAGCCAGCTTTCCTGTGCACCGCGAGAGGCCCAGCTTGCGACGGAGCTTGGTAAGACCGCCAAATGGATCGGAAAAGTTGTATTCCAGCCTCGCAAGCCAGTCGTACATTCGCTGTGGCTTCACATCGATCATATGTGGGGGTTCCGGCTGGCGTTCTGCGAACAGAGCTATCGATGGCTCTGCGAAACGGACTCTGACTGCTGCTGTTGCAATAAGAGACAGATCCGTCGTGCCAACGAGCGCAGCGCAGTAGGAGAAGTTCGCTGTCATTTCCTGATTGTCATGCGATCGGGTAATTTGCGAAATTTCCACTAGGACCTCAACGCTGTCCTCCGCGCTTGAGAACGGTACTGCACGGTGTATTACGAAGTGATCAAGGCCGATGAGTTGGATGGCCTCGCCCTTCGCCAAAACACGGACAGCCTCGATTGCCGTGGAGATGTAGCCTGCTGCCGGAAATACGATTTGATTCTGGACAGCATGCCCATTCAACCACGGCATCTCGCTCGGTTTCAAGACGTGCTTCCAGCGCACAGCATGAGAATGGGAACTGCTGTCGGGCGAAATGTGGCCGAGCAGTGGGTGGACCGGCTCAGACCGTGAGCGGAGGTGTTGCGATCTACGCGACTCACTCCAATATTTGGCATCGTGGTTCCACTGATACCGAGGGAGTCCCGTCAAAAGTCTGTTCTTGGGAACCTCATTTCCAGTCATCTGCTTCTCGAAAGAGTCAAGATTAACTCCCCTTCGGTCCAGACGGGACCAGAGAAAACCGAGCGTAGCTGACAAGCTGAGCACGGATTTTTCCTTGCGTCGAAGCGTGCCGCTGTACGGTATCGACTTCGACAGCACTTCTTGCATGGTCTGCGTTGCCGGAACTTCCAGAGCAGGATGTGGTCCGACCTCCAGCGCAGCATCATAGTCGGATGATTGGACTGCCGTAGACAGGGCCGACGAAAACAACACTGGCTGCGTCAAGTTCTTGAGCCAGTAATCGCCGTCAATCTGGAGGCTTTCGTCCACCAGCTGTCCGTCGTATACGCTCGAGAACCATTGGCAAGGGCGAGCTTGCGATGATTTGATGACTGAAACTCCGGCCCGCAGCATGCTCTTTCTGTACTCCTCGGCACAGCTTCTCATGTGAAGAGAATGGTATGCTTTATCTACGCGAAGCCGACGCTGAAACTTTTTCTCATCTTCCAAGATGATGGCGAGTTCTTCGATGGCGTCTGAATCTCCAGAGATGGTGACACTAGATGGAGAATTGACTGCGGCCAGAGATATGCGGCCAGCAAATGTCTCGTCCTGGCACAGTTCCACGGCATCGTCCATCGTGGTACCGACGGCGAGCATAGCCCCGGCCACGTTTCCGTTCGGACTTTTTGCATATTGGCAGCATACGCCACGATAGTAAGATATGCACATGGCGTCTCTTGCAGACAAGAATCCAGCTGCGTAAGCCGCTGCAATCTCGCCGCTGCTGTGCCCAATGACGGTGTCGAATTTCACCCCAGCAGCATGCAAAATATCCACAAGCATGATCTGTATGGCGGTATTCAAGGGTTGCGACAGTGCACTTTCCCCTATGCGTGACTGAGGTTCTGTCGCCAAAAGTTCGTTCTCGAGCGACCAAGAGGGCCTGTCTTCTTCGGGGAGGTTCTGTAGGACAGATTCCAAATCCTTGATGGTCTGACGGGCAAATATGGAGGCACGAATGAGCTCAGCTCCCATGGCGGCGTACTGTGCTCCTTGTCCAGTGAAGACTCCGAGGACTTTCGACCGTTCACTGCCAACCTTGGAAAGCGATCGAACGATTCCCTCTTCACCAGCGGAGCTGTTACCTGCGATGAAGTTGATGAGCTTCTCTTTCAACGCCGCACAGTCAGGTGCGGGAATAGCGAGCCGGTATTGTAGGAGCGAACGTCTGTCGCGCAAAGTGTATGCCAGATCAGAAGCATTGCAATCCGAGTTCCCGCCCAGGAATTCGATGTAGGCTTCGATGTTATTTCTGAGTGCTTTGTCGGAACCAGCCGAGAATACGAAGGGAGCAAACACGGTACTACTGACGTTTGAACCAGCATGTGCGTCTGCGAGTTCACACTCATAGCCCTCAAGGATGGCGTGAGCATTGGTGCCTCCAAAGCCGAAGCTATTGACGCTTGCGCGGCGCGCTTGGCCAGGTTCCAGCTGTGGCCAGTCGGCATGGCTCCGGAGCACTTTGAGATTCTGATAGAACGGCTGGATCGAAGGATTCAGCTCGTTGAAGTGGAGGTTCGGAGGGATGCACGAGTTCTGCAATGCAAGAGCGGTTTTGATAACACCAGCGAGTCCAGCTGTACCTTCGGTGTGACCAAGCACAGTCTTTATGGAGCCGACATACAGTGGCTGCGTGTTGGTACTTTGGTGGAACGCAGAGTGGATTGCTTCCGCTTCCACCGGGTCTGAGGAGAGTCAGCTCAGGTGATCCGCAATAGCGTAAGTCGCCGAATACTCACCACCAGCGGGCGTACCCGTGCCATGGGCCTCGAAATACTGCGGTCGATCACTTTGCTTACTCAAGTCCAGTCCGGCTTTTGCGTACGTCCTGCGGATCAAATCTCGCTGGGAGTGAGGGCTGGGCATCGTCAGGCCTGGAGTGTGGCCGTCTTGATTCAGACCAGTCTCGCGAATGATGCATTCGATGTGATCGTTATCCCTCAATGCAGCGCTCAAGGGTTTGATGACGAGGGCTGCGAGCCCTTCACCGCGGGCGTAGCCATTGGCGTCCTTGAGTCGTTCCAGTCAGCCTCATTGTAGAGCGGGCAGCCAAGATCATCCAACATGACACTTACCTTGTCCCACATACGACTCAATCCGTCTGGCGACAGCATTTTGACATTGCTCTCTATGATGAAACATTCCGGGCCCAGAATCAGATTCGATCCGCACACGACACCAGTAGCCGAGTCTCCCGATCGTAGGGCTTGAACAGCGCTATGGAGAGCGACCAGCGAGGACGAACAAGCTGTATCGATCGTGACGGAGGCACCAGTCCAGTTGAAGAAATACGAGATCCGATTCGACAATATGGCACGGGACGTGCCGACCGCAGCATACGTAGGCAGCTGATCAAGATCACGAGTTCCCATGGCATCGTAGTCAGCAGTCATTGACCCAGCGTACACGCAAGTGTCGCTTCCTGATAGTGCCTCCATGGTCAATCCAGCTGCCTGCGGATCCGGGAATAAACAAATTAGCCATGGCTTCGCATCGACTGAGGCCCGACACAGCTCTAGCGAAAGTGGAAAACTGTGCTCGTTTCTTCCGGTGTGCAACTCTTACCTCGATTGCCTCATACACGGTCTCTAGGGTGAGTCGTTGTTGTGGATCCATGGATCGAGCTTCGTGGGGATTGACGCCGAAAAACTCGGCATCAAATGCTGCGGGATCTTGGGAGAGAAGATAGGAGTGCTTGACGTTGGTATGACCGTGATAGGCATGGTTGCGGTGGTAGAAACCCTCGGTGTTGAACCTGGTCTTGGGTATTTCCTGACGGAGGTCGTGCGGGTCCTGTAGCAACTTCCACAGTTTTGAAGGAGTATCGACATCGCCAGCAAATCGGCAAGCAATGCCCACGATTGCGATTGGTTCTTGGGACATTTTCGTTCTTCGTTTGGTGTGGTAGTTGAGGCTGTCGGTGGTGTAGCTGAAGATGACGAAGAAGCGCGTGCGTGACAATGGTTCTTAAGTCATACCAAAAGCTCCCCTCGTGACCTCGTGATGGGTTCAACCTTGAGGCACGATTTCACCGGACACTGTCGATATGGTGGTGACCTCGCATCGTGGTGCTTCGAGGTTTCGTGATCGTGACGATGCTCGATGCGTGGTTCCCGGCCCACTTTTTACTTGTCGACAGACTGTGAGCCTGATCCTTGAGGCCGGAACAATATGCCGCTGCTTCCATGTTGAACCTCCGATGCACAGCACAGAAGCTTGTCGAGACGAAACCATATCGCTACTGTTTTCGGGCAGCTATCGACAGCGTCTGACATCTTAATTGGATCGGCGAGGTCGGTAGACTCTTCAGGGTTTTGACTTTTCCTTGCAGATGTTGCATATTCGCAGGGTGGGATCGTGCAGGGCGGGATCGTACATGTATGACCTCGCACTGCGCCGACGAGACTGAGTCGTGTATCGTCTAGTGGAGAGTTGGCCTAAGCGCAGCGCACGACGGTGCCGTTGGATGGTCGAGGCGAGCTATTATGGGCCCTAGGATGGTAAGAGGACTCAGTAGACAGAGGGAAGAATACTGGTTGTGTGGTGCGAAGTCAGGCGGCAGAAGTAATGAAAGAGAGTAAGCAAATCTACTGCCGTCTCCAAGTCTGTCTTTCTACTCTAGTCTACTTCGGGTCATGTCGGGCTTGGCGGCAGAGGTACCGTACCGTAGCGAAAACGGGCGACGTCCTCTCTTCGAACGCGGTGATGTTATGTAGCTCGTAGCATCAGCCTCTCCGAGCGGACATATATGTCGAAAGCAGCCTTCTGATGCCGATGGGCCACTGATCAACGTCTCGGATGCGAGGGACTTCACTGCAAGAAAACTGACATTGGCTTGGTGAGAATTGACAAGACCCAATACCTTTCATGATGACCGAAGCAGCAGGACCACGTTCTCACCCTGCATACGGCGCAACCTGCTCAAAGCACCAGTCCCAGAACTGCCTCGCATGTCCATTTCCTCCCTCGGATTCAGGTCTGGTCGCATCGATGAGATCAGGCCGAATCTGGCCCCATCTTCCCCACGGAATCATCCAACGACCGCTGTCCTCTCCGCGCACTGTAGTCGATGTTCCCGCAACGAGCTCCGTGAGTGCACCATACATCGGAGGATACAGAACCGCCATATTCAGCGCACCCTGAAGGCATTTGTTCTGCTCCCGGTACAAGTCCGATTTGAGATGTCCCGGATTGCAAGGGATGCTGATGATTTGAGGAAATCTTCGCGCCATCTCTACACCGTGGAGCCAACTTCCCGCTTTGGAGACACCGTAGCGCTCCAGCGCGGACAATTTGGAGTAGTATTCGAGGTATTCGGAAGATATTCCACGAGACTTCTCCCCGAGCATCTCGACCGACAGCGAGCAGACCCAAACCACACGAACATCCTGGTCCGCTTCCGCCGTCCTCAGCATAACCGGAGTCAGGAGATGGGTCAGGAGGAATGGCGCCAGGCAATTTACACCAAAATGAAGCTCCCATCCTTGGACCGTTCGAGAGGCATGTTTGTCAGCGGATTGGACGCCGGCGTTGTTGAATAGCGCGTGCAATTGCTTCTCTCGAGCCTCGAAGCTTTTCACCGCTGACTGAACCGTCTTTAGATCGGCAAAGTCCATGTGCAGGAAGTTCAGCACGCCTCTGGAGTCTGGAGAGCTATCCTGTGCGTACTTGATGGCCTGCGAGGCTCGTTCTTCTGACCGGGCGCCAATGTAACTACAGGAAAGGCCCAGTGAGTGTCCATTACCGCGAGGACGATTGGGCTGTTGTAAAAGGCTTACACTTTGGCGTTCCGCCCATAGAGAATACGCACCACTTCTCTGCCCACTCCGCTGCTCCCACCCGTGACGATATAGATCTACTAGCGGTTAGCTCGGCTTTAGGTTGACCTCACTCAACGACATGGACGCACGTTGCCTTGCAGATCAGGAATGTCTCTTTCAGTGAAGCCTGGTTTTGGTGGCCACATCTGAGTGAAGATACTGGACATGGATGGCATCGGACCTCTGTGGTATCTCGCGGGAGCCGCCATCGCTAATTCTGCTCAGGGCTTGTGATTTTACGGCTGCGGAGTGCAAGAATGCTTTGTGCAACGTACGAAAATGAGTGGGGCGAGAGACGAGGACTCGATTGTTCAACGCAGACGGTACCGGTCAGACAATGCATCGGTGACAGGCACCAGTCGCAGGCTGATGCGCAGTGATGTCTTCGTGCTTGACATGAAGAATCACGTCACTGCGTTTTGAACGCTCTCAAGTTGCAGCTCAACACTTCTTTACAAGGATCATGAGTGTTGAGCCAAAGAGCTTGCACAAGTGCCAGGGCCAATTCCTTGTCTTGAGAAATACAGGCCACATCCTGACGATCCGCAGCGCGATCGCCCACATAATGCTCGGAGCGACTCAAGACACTCGGCAGATCGACCACGGGCCACAATCCCATGGTTCGGCGTGCGTCCTTTGGGCAATTGAGGAGAATGCCGACTCTACCGGCCTGATCGCCATCAGGCATCTGTCTGGCAGAGAGGTTTCGAGAGGAAGAGCTATCCCTGCGTTTCGATGCGCGCAGAATTGCTTCGAATTCGTGAGTCTGCAGTATTCGAGCTTAGAATGCGGTTACCACAGAGTTTTATTGCAACGTCCCGAGTAGCAGTCGTATGAATGATGCCAGGCTCTGTGCATTGATAGACTTGCAGAATTGCGCTGAGCGCATGCTATCACATGCTGCTTTGCGCAGCCGAGGACAACGAGGTCGTTCCATGGATTCAGCGGTGGCTTCCATCGTTTCAAGAACTAAAGTCTACCCGTGATCAACTCTGAGCGGCGGTGGAGGTCGAACATCGTCGATTGTTTGTGCTGCGGGCCGTTTCAATGGGTCGACTGTATGGGTGCAACAATGTATCAGTCTCATTGTGAGGATAGGACTATATGGTGCAGGCTCGGCGTAACAAAAGAAGTGGTCAACCATCAATTGATCAGCATACATTCCAGTCGTCAACGTATGTTGTAGCAAGGGCTGAGGACTCATCTACAATACGAAGACATGGGTAGATAGACACGGATATCAGTGTATGCCAGGTCGAGATCCATATCCTCAGAGCTGCTGGTTCAACTCGCCTTCGCGCTCCAATTTGCCTCGCCCTTCGCCCCGTCCTCTGTGTCACTAAATCAAGGCGATGGCCATTGCTTCCGCCCGCCATGATGCAAGCCTACAACGTCTCGCTCCCCAGACGCAGTGACTGTATGAAGTTCAGTCCCCTCATTCCTGGTCTCGTTATCTGGACTCTTCTTGATGTTCCTCCATTCTATAAAGCTGGCAGCGATTATGCTCGCGGCAGCACAAGCCGAGCTCAGATAGAATGTAGAGGTGACAGCATCGCTGTAGGCCTTTGGCACAGCGGCGACTTGATCCTCTGGCACTAGCGACGTCAATTTTGTTGCCCCCGTCTTCAGTATGGTGGAACGTTCCACGTCGGGCGCCAGTCGTCCTACGAATGCAACGAGACGGCTTTCGAATATCTTCTGCGCCACAGAGATACCTAGGGCACCGCCAAGAAGTTCTGCGCACATCATCAAGCCAACGCCGGTGGACCTATCCTGCTCAATCACGAATCAAGTATCAGTAGCTTGGTCGTGAAAGAAGTATGTCAAAGCGTACCGACTCCTGTAATGTGGCGTTGACCACAACAAATGGTATATGGAATGCACAGCCGACGCCCGCCCCGAGCAGTACTTGAAAACCGACGTACTTTCCGGGCCCCGAGTTGGGTTCCAAAGTGGATAGCAGTCCCGCGCCGCAAGATGCAAGGACCGGCGCAGCAAGAGCGAACGGATTGTACCAGCCGGTCTTCGACATGAGCCCGGCAGCTATCAGAGAAGATAACACCATTGTTACGAGCAGTGCGATGCTCATGATTGCAGAGTGGGTGGGTGAAGATCCTTTGACTCCTTGGAACCACAGGGGAAGGTAGTAGACCACCGAGAAGTACGCTCCGCACAAGAACGCCATGAACTGCATGAGATATGTCGTCAGTCTAGGCTCCTCAGGTCAACATGACAGGACGAGCACTCACTACACCGCTTGACGCGATTGCTGGTCTTTTCGCAATGTGGCCCGGTATCGTAGCATTCTCTCTCATAAAGACTTGGAGTGGCACGAACATGGTTAAAAATGCCGCCGAGCACACAAAGAGAGCAATGACCGGCGCGCTGCGCCAGGGGTAGTGCGAATCGGCCCATTCCAGAGCGATCTGGCAACAGATCACGGCAGAGAAAAAGAGCGCATTTCCAAGTGGATCATACATGGCCGCTCGCTCTTTCCAGGACCGGCTCGAAGTGTGCTGGGACGATTTGCCGTGCTTTGGGCGATGAAGCAAGACGAAAAGTGTAAGTACTGTTCCGACGATCGGCTGGAATTTAATGTTAGCGGAATTCGTAGACGGTGTCAACTCTTTACAATAGGTACCAGGTTGATGTAGAAACACCACCGCCATGACAGTCCGTCGGTGAGAAGTCCACCAAACAGAGGGCCAGCCACGGTGCCGACGACTGTCAAGCCGCTCGTGATACTGATGTAGACAGGCAGTAGCCTTAGTGGCACTGTGTGTCCAAGAATGACAATACCACCACTGACAATGCCAGCGGCTCCTGTCCCAGCCAAGGCGCGGCCAAATATCAAGGCAAAGGAGTTCGGCGCCGTAGCAGAGATTGTGGAGCCTGTAGCAAAAATGCACAGCGAGACGGTGTAGATGGTTCTGTCGACGTGCAGCTTGTAGAGCTTGCCAAATAGCAGCTGCAGGCCACCCATAGTTATTAGGTAGCCAGAGCCGTACCAAGCAACATCGGAGATGGAATGAAAGTCGTCCGTGATGCGAGGTATGGCCGTTGCGACGATGGTGTCGTCGAGGGATACGGTGAAAGCACCTCCTGACAATAGGGCGAGCAGAATGATCATCCCCCAACTTTTAATGGTTGTCTGCGCTTCGGTGTCCTGCGCAATTCGTTCGCCGTCACTTTGCAGAGGATCCGGCGACGCAGTAGTCCTGATTCTGCTATGTTGTTCCCTGCTCGACTCGTCAGAACGAGTGACCAGGCTCAATTGCGAGTCCATTCTCAATGCTTTCTCCCGGCTAAATGGGTCCACTTTTTGTGCTTCATTGGCAGAAGATGCGTGTCGTCAAGCCTCGTTCTGGATCAGGTTTGACCCGAAAAGTGGTAGCAGATACCGAGAGGGTTCGCGCGTATGCGCGAAGGAGGACTCCTGTTGCGGTACTAGCCATCTCGAGCATTCCTCATTCGATGAAATACGCTTGGCCAAAGCAGCGTTTCTTCAACTACCTTGCTGTGCAATCTGTGTGAGACCCATGCCTGAGCTTTGACCGTCTGTCGAGGTATTCAGCGCATGTTTCATCAAGGAACAGACATCGTCTCCTCTGATACACACACAAGACCAGCTGACGTAAATCGCTGCAATCACATCGCCGGCTCAACGGTGCCATGTACGCCTAGACTCTGAGTTTGTACCATGACGGTTGCAGCAATGCTGTCGGTTGGAAAAGATAGCAAGGTCGGACGCGGCCCACAAACGAGCAAGAGCAAAACACAGCGAAGCCATGACTCATGATTCCATATCATACGAATTCCTTTGCATATACGAAACTCACGGCCACCCTGCAGTATGGCTCTGGTCGTGCATTTGAGGATCGTCGAGACCGCTGCCGTGTACTCGAGGTAAAATGCCCACTTACGCACTGTCATGCTTCGCCCTCGACTTGAGATGGATCCAGAATGGGCGTTTTTCCCACAAAGCCCACCCGCGCAGACCCTCTCGCCATCGCAGGCTCTGTTCTGCAATAGTGATGTCGAAAGCCCACAGCAAGCGTGCGATGATGACACTCATCTCTGCGGTTCCCAAGCTGTGCGGCAATCGTTAGACAGGGCATCATGGAGCATGCAAAACTGGCTTACTTCTTAGCCGGGCACATTCTCGCCCCGTAGGAGAATGGATGGAAAGCGTCTCTACGATCGTCCGTAAAGTCCGAATAAGCATCGCTGTGCGGCATCCATCGCTTAGGAATGAACTCTTCGGCGCGCTTGAAGTTATGCTCGCCGTAGTACATAGCTCGGTGGTGAATGCTGAGTACCGTCTGCAATTCATCTCTTGGTTAGATCGAAAAAGGTCGATATCGGCCATAGAGGAACTTACGTTTCCGGGCACCCACTCGCCAAAGACTTTGTTACCCTGTTTAGGAGTAATACGCCACAAAGCGTTCGGCGTGACAGGATGTAAGCGCAGACCCTCTTCGATGACAGCTGAGAGATACGGCAGAGCCATTGCCTTAGCACAACTGATCTCATCTTCGTGCTGGAAGTTGTCGTGCAGCTCTTGCAGGATTTTGTCTCTTAGGGTCGAGTTCGTGGCGATTCGGTAGACAAGAGACGCTGTGGCGTTGGCCGAACTTTCTGAACCAGCGAACGTCAGCAGGAATGAGTTCGCGCTCAATTCTTTAGGCGTCATTTGCTGCGACGATTCTTAGCGCCGTGACTGTAAGGTGTACTATTGTCCGTCCATTGCAATTCACATACCGCCGTCTTTCTGCCCTTTCGCATCACGTCGAGGAAATCAGTCTTCTCATGGTCTTCATTCGCGTCTCGGGCCTTCACACGAGCATCTATAAGTCCGTCGAAATATGCAAATTTCGTGACCAGATGCCAGAGATTCCGAGGAGACATCGCGAGCCAGAAGACCCAAACGCGCTGACACACCGCCAAGACGTGAATCAGCTGCAGGTTGACGATCAAGACATCCTGCCATGCTCGCATCTCTTCGTCGCCTTCCACGCATCCAAAGCCCTCTCCAAAAAGAAGGTCGCCGATGATATCGAAGGTCAAGTAATTGATCCAGCGGATCAAATTGACGGGCTTTTGGCCGCCATCGGTGGCTTCCTGCAGGTGGCGGATGAATGAGTCCATATGTCTTTTGATCACCGGCTCCTGCTCGGTCAGCGCCGCATGAGAGAAACAGGGCGCCATGACGGCCTTCATCCTCTTATGGTCGCTCTCATTAGCTCCGATGATGAAATTTTGCTTGGAAGTAGCGAACCACTCTGGCCGGTAATTTTCAACCTTGTTGTTGCCGCGACTGTAAATTTCTTCCCATGCTTCAGGAATGTCGAAAGACAACTCGTCGGGAGAAACACGGATGATGTGACCGTATTGCTTGTGCAGCTGCAACACTTTCTCATGCCAGACGCCCTTGCGATACCAATAGCCCCATGGTAGATGAGAAGCGGCATATATCTTCGGACCGGGATACTTCCGCAGTGGGTGGAAACACACGTTGTAGATGATCTTTACGGCGAGGTAGGTGCCAATCATCTGCCCGAGAACTAATCAGTGGACGTAACGAGCTTTGTTTGTTGAAGAACGTACCAAAAGTATGTTCAAGAGGCTCAGATACGAACAGGCAAGCGATTTGAGCTCACTGTAAGTATTCATGGTGTCGGATATATCGTCGAAGGTCTCTTGAGCAGAGAATCGCTGGATGTGCTATAATGGCATTCGGTTGGGCTTCCGCGCACCAGCCGTTTGCCGGGATGATGGTGATGTCAAAGCCAGAGCACGGCGTAGTACCTCCGATCGATTGCCGTTTCACACTGTCAGGACAGCCGATCGTGGCCGTATCATGGAGGAGCGCAAGCTTCGGATGAGGAGCCATTGATTCAGCTTCCATGGCGGTCCGGAGACGTCATGAGATATGCAACTGTGAAGTTAAAGAGTTCCGTTCCGACTGCTGGGATCAGGGCCGGTCTTGAGAATGCGGCTTAGCAGTCCGGGATCAGGGAATAGCATTACGCTTATCGAGCCCGACGATGCAGCAAGAATCGGTCGATTTCAAAAGATTTGTTCGTCATCGTCGGCGGTCATACTCGTATCCATTGATCTCTTGGTATTGAAACCACGAAGCCGCTGATATACAGTACTGACAGCTCGCCAGGGGCAATTTTGTCAGCAAACTGCATATAAAAAAGCTGCTGGAAAGACGGCGAAAGCTTCATTTCATAGAAAGACACACCGTTCGGCGCTCGTTCCCACTGTTCCAGATTCCTGCTCGATTTTGCCCTCGGAAGGCCAAAGAAACGATGCCTTCATTGCCAGACACACAGTCGCTCGTGATCCAGAAGAAGAATGCAGAGCTCCCTCCGGATCGTCTACCTCTCGCTGTAGTGGATGGGAAGCCGGTGCCTCAGATCAGGGGCGACCACGATTTGTTGGTACGGGTTCTGGCAGTTGGCTTGAATCCTGTGGACTCGAAAATGGTTGCCCATTTCTTTATGGAAGACACACCTACGGGATGCGACTTCTGTGGAGTTGTCGAGATGGCCGGATCCGCATCAAACATTCCTGTCGGAACGCGCATCATCGGAGGCGAGCTCCCTTATCGTCCGAACAATCACTACCATGGAGGATTCGCGCAATACGCCGTGACCGACTGTCGCAATGCTCTCGTGGTGCCGGAGGACTGGAGCGATACCGTTGCCGCCGGACTAGGCAACCTATCCTGGGCCACGGTCGGACTAGCGATGTCGAAAGCCGAGGCGCTGAATCTCGTGGGCACTCCATCAAACCCAGCAGCAAAAGCTCTGCCTGTCTTGGTGTATGGGGCGGGAACAGCGACGGGCGTCATTGCCATCCAAATGCTGAAACAGTGAGTCCTGCTCTGCTCGAGTCACATGACAACGGAGACCGCCTTGGATGCTGATGACCAATGTCGAACAGATCGGGCTATTTGCCCATTGGTGTTTGTTCTGAAAAGTCGTCCGAGCGTGCAATCGCCTGTGGCGCAGTTGGCACTGCATGCTACACATCTCCAGATTGTACCAAGCGCATCTTGGAGCTCGCGTCAGGCGTGCCGATCAAGCATGCTTTGGACTGCATCACCCAGCCGGAAACTGTCGAGATGTGCTTCCAGGTCCTTGCGCGAGTCGGCGCACGGTATGCATGTCTCGAGAACTGCCTCGAGTCCTGGCGTTCGCGGCGTTCGGTCAAGGTCAGCGTCGTCATGGGCTACGAACAGCTTCCCTATGACATTGATCTGGATGATCCGGTGTACTCGCGCAAGACCAATCCACATTCGGTGCAAATCGCCAGAACATGGGGTGCCGAAGTGCAGAAGATGGTCAACGAGGGGTCAATTGCGCCATTGCCCGTCGAAGAGCTCGAGGGAGGACTCGGTGCTATCATTGACGGGTTGGAGACCATTCGCAAGGGTCAGGTACAAGGCAAGAAATTGGTGGTGCGGGTTTGAAGGAGACGTCGCCTCGCTAGCATCCGCAGATCAACACCCTGGGGCTTACACATCTACCCTGTCGGTCATGTCATCCATTTGCCGAGAAGCATTTGCCGACTCCGTCATCAAGCTGAAGCGTCGCTTTCCAGAATTGATGCATCAACCTCATCGCTTCGCCTGTCCACAGGACCAGTGAACAGCCCTCATGATTCGAGAACTCTGCAATCAGCGCATGGCCGGCTCCCCCACATGGCAATCGGACGCAAAGCTGGAGTCGGCCTCGTCTCCGTCCTGTTCAGAGTTTGCCTCGTCTCGGGCATTGCACTAGATCGACAACCTGCATCCCAGCAGCTCCTCTGCGAACTAATGGCTGTAGCTCATCATTGGCCAGATATATTCGCAAACCCGGCTGGACGAACGAGCAGATGGATCCGCAGACTGCATACCCCAGTGACACGCCGGCACGACTGAACTCTGGAGGTGTTCATTTCCGGTTGAGAGCGGATGCATCGGCTGGCAAAGATGATGGTGTAGTTGATGAATATGCGTTTTGCAGCGGTGAAAGGTTCTTGTACCTGCACTTTGCCAGATACTTCAGCCAGTCATAGAAGCTCACGTCCTCATAGCTCGCCACTTTCAGATCTCTATCCTCTTCATTACTCTTTATAACTCCCAATGGTTCAGAACGTCCCTCACAGCCCAAACGGCTCAGCCAGTACCTCAACGAACGGACAAGCCACGATGGACACCGACCAAGCAGTCCCGAAGATATCGACGCTCCCTAATCCGGAAGCTAACTGGCAAATCACTCTCAAAGACAAAGTCATTGCCATCACAGGAGCCAACCGCGGCATCGGCCTCGGGATCGCAGAAGTATGCCTCGCCAACTCCGCAAAAGTCGTCTACTCGCTGGACCTCATGGATCCTTCCGAAGACTTCGAAGCACTCTCCAAGGCGAATCCAGGTCGCTTCAAGTACAAGCAAATGGACGTGACCGACGAAGAGAGTGTCAAGAAAGCAATCGATGACATCGTGTCAGAAGAAGGCGCCATCCATGGCATGATTGCCAACGCCGGCATGACCAAGCATCAGCCCGCACTGGACTTCTCAATGGCGCAGGTTCGACAACTCTTCGAACTGAACGTCTTCGGTGCATGGAACTGCGCTACCGCGGCTGCGAGGAAGTTCATTGAGTTGGGCATCAAGGGCTCTATCGTTTTCACCGCTTCCATGACTTCGTATCGTCCAAACCGGGCTGGTCCCTCGGCGCCGTATGGTGGAACAAAAGCTGCGTTGAGGAACATGACGCATACGTTGGCAATGGAGTGGGCGGAATATGGGATCCGGGTCAACAGTATTTCTCCTGGATTCGTGAGGACTGCGATGGTGAGTGATTGCGGAAACGAGCAGACCGATGTGGACGCTGACTTGCAATAGACCCGCGCCATCGAGGGAGCTCCGGACTTTGCCCTGAAAATGCAGTACTACGGCGGTATGCCTCGGATGGCTCTTCCACAGGAGCTCGGTGGAGCGTATACATATCTGCTGTCCGACCAGGCGAGCTACACAACGGGCATCGATATTCCGATTGCAGGTGGGTTGGATCTTGTCGTCGGAGCCGTGTGGCTCTGAACTTATGCTGACTCTGTGCATAGGTATTGTCGGAGCGTGGTAGATTTCGAGCTAGCATATGTGTGCTGCAGGTACCTCTGGGACGGACAACTTTCTCGAGGGCATCTTTCGATCATTCAATTCCAATACTCGACTGTTCGCTTATGCTATGGTTTCATGCTGCCATGCACTTCCCAAATATTGATCATTGTGCGGCTCGAATAGGTCTTTCGTCTCAGTCGTAGGGTTCGAAATTGAAGAATGCATATGCCAATGGCGCAGGGCCACAGATCTGCCATACGCCTCGCCAAGCGTTTGAAGGGTTGGACAACCAGAGATAGATTGAAGAGTCGTGATTCGACAAAGGAGTGGTCCAAGCTTTATGAAGATGTTGTAAGGTAGGCAAAGTGATGGCTTGTCCCGAAGCCTGTGCTGATGCTACTTGGCCGTTCACCTCAATCGCGGCCTGGAGTGTTCGAGCTGCCATCGTTGGAGATGCGTCGCAAATGATGTAATGATACTTTGATTGTTCTATAACACAACCGAGCGCGAGCATCGTCCACATACTGTAGGTTGCCTTCGGGAACCAGGTCTTGATCCAGGTCTCGATCCCGATTTCGTCGTGAACCTCAGTGGTTATGCTGAAATGCGTCCAACGGGCCCCCTTCGCATTGAATGTGCATGTGGCAATTCGAGTCGGAGATATAGCTCGACGTTGAAAGCAGCTGTCGGTAGGGTTCCGAAGTGTGCTGCTCAAAGTGCGCAGGGCCCTGATCTGTTGGCTATTGAGCGACGTCCGGACGACATAATATCCACCAATGCGGCGAACGAGGTCGTGTGATGCCGCGATAGCTGCGGATGTGAACTCCGACTGTGGCAACAGGGTCACTGCGTCAGAATTCAGATCTTTTGACCAGTACGTGTCCGACGGGTTCTTCTTCTCTGCGACGCCTTCCAGCATATTATCGTCGTGATCCGTCAGTGTCTCGAGGTTTGCCCAGGTGTAAGGACTGCACAAAGTCTCGTGGACTTCAATAAGATCCACGATGTCATCCTCAGTCATACGATCGTAGACATCAAAGAATTCATGGAACTCATGAAAGTTGAAGTTCAGATACTTCAGTGCTTGTGCGCAGAAAGCGCTCTTGGGTAGCTCGGTTACACTGGCTTTGGCCTCACCATGTCGAGTCGTGCTAGGTGGAACTTGCTCACGCCATCCACCCGACACAAATTCAGCCTTGATGTCGTCGGTGACAGCACCAGTTGCCCCTAGAGTTGACCATTCTTCAGATTCAGCCTTAAGTTCGTCGGGGATAGCACCAGTTACGCCCGAAGTCGACCACTCTGCTGATTCATGCGAAGACGAGTCATCCTCCGATGACGCCGCATGGGGAGTCTCTTCCCTGGTAGTCTCCCACCTCCACGCGCGAGCAGTCGCGGTCAACCTCTCGAGGAATGCCTCGGGTGGGCTCGAGGCGCGTGCGCTCGGTTTTCGCCTCAGTTCCCGCCCGTTGTTTGCCGACGCTATCATGTCAGCGATCGAATTACCAGCGCGAACGTGAGAATCATCTTCCGAAAGTGGTGGAGGAGGTACGTGAGGATCTGTATAGCGAGTGACATCATTGTTTCCGGGTTCGCTGGCATCAGCCGCATTTCCTTCGTCTGTCCGACTTGTGACCACGTCTGTGACGGGAGATGAAGCTGATGATCCCGATGGCGCGGGACAATTTGTACCTCTTCTCGCCGATCGCTCTTCAGTGACAGGCATGCCATTGCCGCGTTCCACGAGAAGAACGTCGTCGGGACATGCTTCTTGTTCGCTCTCATGATCACTCGAGCTATCCGTCACACATGTCGCCTGGTACCGATGTGAGTGCAGCGGAACACTTTGCAGTACCGGGCTATCGTCCTCACTCTTGCCCGAGAAAGCAGGTGGAAAGGCGTCTGAGGAATCTTGATCCTCCGATGTGAGTTCAGCCTCTTCCAACAACCCATCATCAGCGAGGTCTCGCAGGTATCTGCGGATCTGCGGCTTGTATCTGTGGACGAAGGAGCTTCTCATGCCATCTCCAATCAACTCTCTTCTGAATTGCCTCCAGACATCCTTTTCGTCATCATCGTACGTTGTCATAACGCTGCCTTCCCTCCGACCAGCTCTGATCTCAGCCGCCAGTCCATCGACGGTCTTCTGTATCTTATCGGGAAGGGCGTGCAGGTCTTGCTCAATTCTGGTGATGGAGCTGAGGCCGACAGCGCTCAGATAGGCGGATAAAGCTGATTGATGTTGAATCAATTTCGCTTTGAGACTGTCCAAGTTCTTGCTTCCGAAGCAGATTTTTTCCCAGTTCTTCTCGCGGCTCTTGCCCAATCCGAGACTGCGATATCTGGATATGATTGACGAAAGCTCCTGTATCGTGGCGGTGCAGGCGCTAATGATATCGCGGACATCGTCTCGATCCTTCCTGCTCCTGATCAAGGCCGTATGTGGCTGCTCGGCTTCATTTTCAACCCGCTCGAGGAGAACGAGAAGGCCGTCCAGGGAGCTTGTAATGTCGGCATAGTCTCCACAGGCGGTCTTCCAGCCGCGATACGTCTTGTGAGCGAGATTCACGAGGGTCACGATGTCGCTAGGCGAGAAGCCGAAAGACATAGTACCGGCATGCTTGAGTCCGATTTATGAGAAAGACAACGAAGAACGACTTACTCTGCGGTGGTGGAAGAGGTGCCCTGTTCTGCAGCACAGCTACGCGAGGCTGAGCTCACGCAGTCGCGGCGGAGACAAGCCAAGGTGTCTTGTTGCCACAATTTGATCACCCGTTTCGTTCGGAGGCGTCTTTCTGCAGTCTCGTCGTGTACCAGACCGAATGGAAGCAGGAATGGAAGACAAAAAGGAGAGAGTAAAATAATTCGATGCAGCCCGTGGAGCGATGGACTAAAGTCTGCAGGGCACCGTTGAGCATTTCGGAGCTAGGTCCGCTCATGCCTGAGTGCACCGTCCATGTTACGGGGACGATCGGCTACAGTTGAGCGAGTGCTCCAGGAGTCGAATCAAGACCAATGTGATCGTATGAGGATCAGGCACTGAATTTTCCACAACGCGAACGCCATGTAGAGCTCTATGTGACAACCTGTATGGGCGGTCCGGTAAGACCCTCCTTCGACTGCCTGAACACGAGGAATGAATGAGATTGATGCTGTCCTACTTGCGAATCGTTCGCACAAAGGTGCTGTCGACCAGACTTCCCCGTCAATGTGAGAAAGTGCACTTCATCAGTATCGCTTCAGCTCAGCAGGCTTGAAACCTCCCTCCGGTAACGCCACAATATCTCTCTCCTCGGTATGCTTGACCTGAGCCAACGACACCGTAAAGCGCTCTTGATCGAAAATCGCATAGACGCTGCGCAAGAACGGGTCGCCCAAAAGGTTATCGCCGCCCGCATACATCGGCAAGACACACGTTCCATTGCCAAAGTCAGTGATCAGAGTGTAGAACGGCACAGTGATCTTGCCACCTGCTGCGAAGTTGACAGTGATGCCGCCGTTGCTGTTCGCCGGGTACTCTAAAACAGAAGGGCGGAAGGGTCAGCAATAATTCGGACAGGGTACAAGGGCAGACTGAGACCTGCTGGCATAGCCCGAGAGACACTCTCGGACAGCTGCAGGCGTTCTGCCCTTCAGCTTTCTTACGGTATTTGCAGTCGACGATGTAGGTATAGAACGAAGTCATCGCTTTCAGTCCACCAAAGGCGGTGGAAAGGACTTCGAAGAGCTCGGTCGGGAGGCTCCACCAAGGGGCGCCGGTGTCGAGTAAGTAGGGTGAGCCTTCGGTCTCGGGCGAATTGTGCTTGACGACTTTTCCATTGGAGATTATTTCGGTCGAAGACACGTTGACGTTGTTAGTAGCCGAGTTGGTCAGATTAATGTCGTGTGGGTCGACCATGTTCATGGTGAAGAGCTCTCCGCCGAGTTTTGCTTTGTCGTAAGCACCGCCGAGGATCATCTCAGCGTTGTTGACGTTGCGCACATCAGGCCCAAGATAGACGCTGAGAGACATGCAGTCAATTGTTGATGCGTTTCTGAGCTGCGGGAGCAGGTACGGGCCAGGTCCGTCGCAGTTCGGCCCGGAAGAGCAATCCAAGCTGAGTCCTGCAACGCTCGCGGCAGTCACTTTTCGTGACGGGTACGCCACGCTCCTGATGTAGCCGAATGTCATATTACGGGTGGGCACACCTTCAATACTGACGGTGTCTTCCAGAAAGTCGCCGGAGCCGTAACTGATGAGCTGGTCGCCGAAAAAGGGACCAGCGTAAGTGGAAGTCCTGCGACGGTCTGTCAGCCATAGTATCTGGAGAACCCAAGGTCCGGACATCTTACGAGGACGAGACATTGTCAAAGGTTCCATACGGAGCGCAAGGCTGAGTTTCGACACTGCAGAAATCGCTCTTGGGATCGTAGAACGATATCGTCGGGCTACCCGTGTCGATGGCGAGGTATTCTTCTTGCGGTGGCGTACCGACGGAAAATTTCGCCAAGTACTTGAGAAGCACCCGATCTCGCTTTAAGGGGACAGCGATCGACCCTACTGGAGTGGCGAGTACGCCGCGGAGGAGAGCTGTCGCAGCGAATAGGGAGGAAGTTCTGCGGGCCATGATGATTGATCGACCGTGGAAAGGAAGTAGATGAAATCAACGACACTTGAGCCTATGTATACATCTTGAAGCATCCATGAAGCTCTCACTGCGAGCTGTGCGGTGCGGATAGTAAAGAACTCTGAGCATGGTACAACACCGTATCCGTATTCAGCACTATTCTGGTGCTGAATACGGATAGGTCGTGAAGCCCGAAGCATCCCTACGCAGATGAACTATCAAGCGGATTAGCCGCGAAAGAGATTGGCGCTAGAGCTGGCGGCTGACTAGCATACGGAACGTGCTCGACGTGGGCTTGCAGGCACGTGGTACCGACGGGTTTGGGCTGCTCTCAGCTCAAAGAGTGAGCAAGCTGGATGGGATCGCGAAGCACCTAGGTCGAGGTAAGCGACAAAATACTCAAGCTCTGGAGATACCTCTCACGAATATCGCCCTTTGTTGAGTTTGTAGAGGAGACAGCAACGCACAGGTCACGACGGGCTTGCTCGCATGTCCAGGGACACCCTAGTCCGTTCGCCAGGGGGTTCGGCATTGGACCTTATTAGTGGGAGTCTGAGCTCAGAGGCTGGTCCACCATTTCACAGAGCAACATTCCGAGATAGAACTTTGGGCGCTCAAAGACCGACCTCCGGAGGGAGCTTAGTTTTCCAGACCAACGGAGCGAGAGAGCTGGTACCGCATAGTTTGAGGCACGGAATCATAGAACGATTGTTTCCGTCAAGGTTGTCGAGTATGCCAAATAGCTCCCTCAAAATAGCTATGATGGCTCGACTCCGTCCGATGGAAGCACGGCCGTCGTGCTGAACTTGGCATTGGCAGTCAAGTGGCAGCGCGGCTTGCAGTGCGGAAGCGTTTGTACCAGTGGTGCACATGAGGAACGTGCTAATAAGTGTAGGTCTGCGGCACGAGGATCCAAGTCCGCGGCTCGGTTGCGCGTGTCGTCCATTGGTGACTCATCGCAGCCGCGGTCTAGCCCACTCCTGGCGCAATTCTTCCGAAAGATTCGTATTAACCGGCCAGCCCGTCATACTCGCATGCTCGTCGATCAGCTCGGTGATACACTGCCTCTTGGCCTCATCATTGCAATACAGTCCGGCCGCGAACAGGCACTGCGTAGACATAAGTCTCGAAGCGTCGTCAGACAGCTCCATCGCAATGCCGCCGATGGTATCAATGCACTCCACGATTTTTTGGTCTCGGCTCATGTATTCCAGATATCCGCCCGCGGATGGCTGATTGATGAGTAACAGAATGCGAGCCATGCTGTACATTTGAATGCTGATGCCGAATGCTGGTGGGTTAATCCAAAGGGGCTGGAAGGCCCGATTTGAGGGTCCTTCGACGGGGAGTGGGTTGAAATGGATGCTGACGCTCGATCGCCACTCATCGAGCATATTCAGGAGAGTGTTGGCACGCATGATGCGGTTTGAGAGATCGCGCTCACCGGCTTGTTTCTGTTGTTGGTCAGCAAACACCTTCTGACCTTGCCGCTCAAATGGAAGGGACAACACACTTCTTCCAGAGAGCTGTAATTCACCGCTTGGGCCAAGATGTAGACGACTTTCGATGCCACGTCCCAGATGTCCATTGCCGAGTAAGGCTTCGTCGGCTTAAAGAAACTGAAGCAACGTCTGTGCTCCCGGAATGCGGCCCATACGTCCTGACGCAGCCAGGCCCACCAGATCGCTTGCTCCAATCCGCCGGATTCGCCGTTGATCTCTCGACTTCGTTGGATCCAGAAGACGCCTTTGAGGTGCCGTTCCCATCCTTTGCCCGCACCGTCAATCATCTCGTAGGTGCTCACCACCAGGACTGTCGCAAGTAGCTCGAGACTGTTCTTGTATGACGTGAAGCGCATCGCGGACTGCAGGTATTGCAGCGTTTCGTAGTAGTATTGCACAGCTGCCGTGCGATCGACATTCACTTCTCCGCGATTTAGCGGCTTGATCGACAAATGTCGTGCACCCAGTGCTAAGACTGCCTTCATGAGACCCTCTATCGAATTGTCAGCGACATGCCTCGTCTCGAGGTTGGACACCTTCAAGCAAGAAATGTGGAAGGAAACGGATGTCTTGCATGTGTGTGAGCGGGCATACCGTTATGCAAGGCCAGATGTGGCACTAAAGTGGAGAAGTGCTTCATAGGATCGTAGAGATCGATCCACAAACTGACGCCCGTAACGAAGCGTTGAAATATGTCGAACTGCAGCAGGGTCAGTGAAATGTTCGGGATAAGGTAGGCGTGCGGAGTCTACTTCATGGTCTTTTAGTCGGATTGGCTCTGTAGACTGCCAGAACTGCCGTTCATCCGTGCTACCATCCATCGGCGCTGGCGATATTGCCGAAATTTGCAGAATCTTCGATGGATTCTGCAGCGCCACACCTTCCACAAAGTTGACATGCTGCGCGGCGGACGCGAGCCGCGCATCTTGCGTGGGATACAGCTCCTGCCGCCGAGCAAGTGCTGCGTCGCTCAGACTTTCCAGCGTTGGCGTATCAAGATTGCTTTGAGCTGCGTCTCCGGCAAGTAGTCCGAACCAGCGTAGCGGAGCGACTTCCGTGCCATACCCAGTAGAATTGCTGTAACTACTCTGCGGACTGAGTTGCACCATGCCTTCGTCGCCTGTGGGAGCAGGCGTGGCAGGGTACATTCTTGGAGTCGGCCTCGTTTCGAGCGATTCCGCAGCACTGGGCCACCGTCGGTGACTCGATGCTGGAGCAGCATTTGGAGTGCTGATCGGGGAGGCATGAACTTTTGGAGTTGCGCCGACGCTGCCGTCTTCGCTTGCGTTGCCTGGAAGAGATCCATAGATACAGACTCGATTGGCTTTGCCACACGGACCGCAGATGGGCTTGACTTCATCGCATTTCATATGACGTCTCCGACATACTGCACTGTAGGCTTGATCAGCATTTTGCAAAGTACTCTTCACGACAGCTTCATGGCGGTGAGCGAACGCATGTGCCAACACCGCCGCAGGATGCAATCGGAACGGAAGCCGTTGACCAAGAGCTATGAGTCTCTTTTGCAACGCGAAAGAAGAGCATCGTCCAGCACGAGGGTGAGATGAGTATCAGATCCACTCACCAGCCCGTAGTAGTCCTCAGACCTCTGCCTCTCGACTTCCGTGGCTTTCGGCTGGTACCTGTGGAGGGACCGGCAGTATGCGGAGGTGGTTGCCCTGGGTCCATGTCTCAATGCATCCCTTGCGTCAGCTTGATGGTTCGGGGTCGCACGAGGTGGTGCTCGAGTCGAGGTTGCTGCTTAAGTTCATGTCAGAGTTGGCGCGGAGGGTGGAGTTTGGCGCATGGTTCTGCACCTGGCCGAACTCTGCCCCCGCTGGCGTTGGCGAGTTAGGGCTTAGGCTAAAAGCCACGGTGGACCTCATCTCCTGCTGAGCTGCAGAATTTGGCTGATCGTGGCTTTCGTGGCCATCTCGCACGATGACACCACAATCCACAGTGACATCTACATCCACCAATGCCGAACTCGTGCCGGGGCAGCCGTTCATACCAAGCCCGCCGTTGTATGGGGAATCCCTGATGGTCACGAACATGAACCCTGCTGCCCTGATGTCAATGCGAACGCCGTCTGCATCGCTTCGAGCAAAGCGGAAGCAATACTATGGGGGAAGTGAGGAGTGCGGAGACCCGGGGCGCAGTCCAATCTCGATCGGCGTTGCATCGCAAGGCGGAGAGTGCTCATCCACGGAGTTGAGGACTATATCATGCCATGGACGACTCCCAGTGTGAAGCGAGGCTCTCTTCAAGTTGGGTACTTGCCAGGATCACATTTTTCACTACCAAGTCGAACCACCACAGACCCTTGACGTGGGTTTCCCAGCCGCCTTCCAGAAGCCTTCCATTCTGTTTAACTACGAACTCAAAACAGCTCATTGACTGCCATGGAGTCACATAACGACAGGAAGCTCTCAGACGTAGAGATCATCGAGGACCGCAATGAACTTGACGCAGAAATGGTGGCCGAGGAGAAGGCACTCGTTCGCAAGATCGACCTTTTCCTGATGCCAACTATCTGGATCATGTACTTGCTTTCCTACATGGACAGGACGAACATTGGTATGTGAACATGGTGTGCTATGATTGTCAAAAAGCTAATGAGCCGACAGGCAATGCGAAAGTCGCAGGTATGACGGACGATCTTGGGATGAGCAGTAACGACTACTCGGTCGCTTTAGTCGTGGTAAGTAGTCCGTCGACGTAGCATGCATCACCGCAAACCGCAAACCGCTAACACTCACGCAGTTCTTCGTGACTTGTGAGCCATTACACGAGGCGAATGCATGGGTCTCATCACTGACACATACCTAGACGTTGCATGGGAAGTCCCCTCCAACCTCATCCTCTCGAAGACCAAGCCATCGATCTTCCTCCCCGTCATCATGTCTCTCTGGGGCATCGCCACCTGCTGCATGGCGAAAGTCGATTCTTTCGGTCAGCTCGTCGCCTGTCGAGTGATCGTAGGACTTCTCGAAGCTGGCTTCGCGCCCGGGATTCTTCTCATCATCTCATCGTGGTATCGGCCGAACGAGCAGTCAAAGCGTTTCGCCATCTACATTTCCGCCGCTGTGTTGTCGGGAGCGTTCGGTGGAGTGCTAGCGGGAGCCATCACCAAAGGAATGGAAGGTGTCGCAGGGCTGAGAGGCTGGCGGTGGCTATTTGTGAGTTCTTTCGAAGTCTTCCTGGTTGCTTATGCTGAGACCTTGCAGATCATCGAGGGAGCTGCGACCGTCTTGTGGGCCATTGTCTCGTACTTCATCCTGCTGGACTTTCCATCCAACACCAAGCGGCTGTCCGATCGCGAACGAGCGCTGGCGATATCCCGTCTGCAGTCTGCCAATGTACACGGCGAAGTGGATGGCGCAGAACACTTGACCTCTGTCCAGGCGATGAAGCAGGCTTGTTCGTCGTGGAGAGTCTGGCTCTTTGTTGTTGGGTACATGGTCATCGTCGGGTCGAGCACATTGTCGTACTTCTACCCAACGCTAGTTCAAGGTCTAGGGTACAACTCGACCATGGCACAGGTAAGCATCCGTTGACGACATCTTGGAGAACACACCTGACCCTCGCAGTACATGACCGTCCCAATCTACGCCGTCGCCTTCTTCTGCGTCGGCTTTACCGGCTACTTCAGCGACAAACACCCGACCCAACGCGGAGCCATCATCGCAGCCTGGCTCTCGCTCTCCACAATCTGCGCCGTCATCGTCTGCGCCGTGTACGGTTTCACTGCCCGCTATGTGCTGCTTGTCATCATGGCAGCAGGACTGTGGTCGAGTAACGCCCTGGCATTGAGCTATGCCTCCAGCACATTCTCGTACATGCCACGAGAGACAAGAGCTGTGTCGTTGGCACTGGTGAACGCGATGGGAAATTTGGCGCAGATATACGGGGCGTACTTGTTCCCTGCGGACGACAAGCCGAAGTATTTGCTGGGATTTGGAGTCATCTCGGGGATGTGTGGGCTTGGTGTGGCGACGTATGTGCTGGCGCATATGTTGCTGAGGAAGTATATCAAGAAGTGAGTGAGGGTAAAGATACTGGATACAGACAGTTTCGATGACTTGTCTGCCTCATCGTCTTGCAGTCAATGCATGGGAGTCAGCGGCAGATCGGCCGCTGCACGAAGTCTCTGACCATCGGACTTCTTCGAAGTGGCATGGAGGCATCTAGATTCGTCGAACTGGCAGTGTGATACAGCACGGGCTGAGGCACTCCGAGTCTTCGGCGGTCGCTTCCTGCAGTCTGGCAAGACCCTCGAGCGGGTTATCGCAAAGACAAGGTGGGCTCCAGTACGGTCATACCAGCTCGATCTGTTCAAGTAGATCGATCATGACGAATGGACCCATCGCTGTGACAACGAATCCCAGAGAAGCGGCCGCACTCATGCAGGCTGCCGGTCGAAGGAACATGTCAATTTCGCCCTGATCTGTCGTCGCAGAAAGCGGCAGTGCCTGCATTGGTGGCGTCGATTCATATGCAACCTAAAACAAGGCCATCACATCTCTCGACAGCAGTCCCATCACCGAATGATCGAGGATCTGCGAAGTCATGGTCCTCCTCGCCGTGAATATCGTTTTGGTGTGAGTTGTGTGTATTGTCAAGACTGAACGACCTTGAGACGAAGAAGAACATGGCGCTTCTTCCGGATTGTTCCGAGCGAAGACAATTCTCCGGGATCCACCAGAACGGACTTCACTTGTGCAAGTGCAGCCACATCCGACATACACGCGTCTCATCATTGGCCCACTTCTGTCCTTCCCAGTGGAGACATTACTCAACATGCAACTCACTGCGGAGATGGATCCATCAATGTTCTGGGACTCCGGGCAATACGAGGCGACACCAAATTGTCAAAGGCAGTGCCCACGCCCGGCCGAGAGTCCGAGACTAACATCCCACGCAAATTTCCGTGTCTGACTGATGAGGGACGCCATGGCCATGCAATTGCAGGGGAAAATTTCATCGCATTTGCGTGCTCAGAGACATGCGAGTTCCACGATGGCTCCTCCAGCTTTACCCTAAGCGGAAACACAAATGCAGCTCTCTCGATCGGTCTGGAACTCACCCTGATCCGCGACCCAACGAAGTCGACTGCGATGGACCGATAAGAGCATTGGTATCCGGAAGATCAACCCAAGAGCATCCTTCGCATGTGCACTTCGTGAGCTTATTCGCATCTTTGAGATATCTTTCAACGTCGACGACGTTTGACTCTTTCGCTGTTGTACTTGAAAGAACAGTGTCGAGAGCGATGCGAGGTTGACATAACGCCGTGTAATCAACCCATACGCGTTCCATCTGCGGCTAGTGTAAACGGCTACCGGACTTCTCACCAATATGTCGACCGATCAAGGCAGTCTGCCTTACGTGCCTCTGGTCGAGTACAACAGCACAGCCGACAGCACCGGTGGAGACTCACTGACGCAAGATCTAAACGTCTTCTACAATGCCGGAGACATTGCATGGATGCTTACGGCCACCGCACTTATCTGCCTGATGGTGCCTGGCGTTGGGTAAGCATAAGTCGGAACACTGTCCACAATCCCAAGCCTTTCAGCTGACCACTCTGGATGCTCTGCAGTTTCTTCTACTCAGGACTGGCTCGCAGAAAATCTGCACTGTCCTTAATATGGCTATCTGTCATGTCAACAGCTGTAGTCAGCTTTCAATGGTTCTTCTGGGGCTACTCGCTTGCATTTTCGCATACGGCGACGAATGGCTACATTGGAGATCTTGACTCGTTCGGGCTCAAAGGCGTCCTCGGTGCACCTAGCCTTGGCAGCGCGAAGATCCCGGATTTGATGTATGCTGTCTACCAAGGCATGTTCGCCTGGTATGTGCAATGAGGAGCTTGGTCGAGCGACTTGGAATACTGACTTTCAACTTCTGCAGCATGACAATGGCACTCCTCACAGGTGCAGTGTCAGAAAGAGGTAAACTCCTACCCTGCGTGATGTTCATGTTCATCTGGACCACGATCGTATACGATCCGATCGCCTGCTGGACCTGGAATCCCAACGGATGGTCCTACAAACTCGGTGGCCTCGACTTTGCTGGTGGCACGCCAGTACACATCGCATCCGGCACCGCGGCTTTGGCGTACAGCTACATGCTCGGTCCACGCACTGGACATGGCACACCAGCCCTGAACTACCGCCCGCACAACGTCACGCATATTGTGATTGGCACCGTCTTCTTGTGGGTAGGCTGGTTCGGGTTCAACGCAGGATCTGCTCTCGGCGCAAACCTCCGTGCGATCATGGCAGCCGTTGTAACCAACCTAGCCGCAGGCGTGGGTGGCATCACATGGTGTCTCGTCGACTACCGCCTCGAAGGGAAATGGTCTACAGTCGGTTTCTGCTCCGGCGTTATCTCAGGTCTTGTCTGCATCACGCCAGGCTCAGGATATGTGCCTGCCTGGGCCGCTGTAATTTACGGCATCTGCGCGGGTATCGGCTGCAACTTTGCGACGCAGCTCAAATTCTGGATGAACGCCGATGATGCACTGGACATCTTCGCCGTACATGGTATTGGCGGCTTTATCGGCAATCTCCTCACGGGCCTGTTCGCAGCCGACTGGATCGCGCATCTGGACGGCTTCACGGAAATACAAGGCGGCTGGCTCAACCGCCACTGGATCCAGCTTGCGATCCAACTCGCCGACAGCGTTACTGGTATGGCATACAGCTTCACCATGACGATCGCCATTCTGTCTCTCATAAACCTTCTCGGGCGGAAGGTTCCAGCTCTACGATTACGAGCTTCAGCGGAGGAAGAACTGGCAGGCATCGACGATGTGGAAATCGGCGAGTTCGCGTACGACTATGTGGAGCTCACAAGGGACGTGCGGCCGCCGGATGCACTCGAGGGCGTGAACGACGGGTATGCGACCGACGACGCGAGAAGCACGAGGAGCTCGGTCGTGTTCGGCAGGGCGCAGTATGTGCGGTCGGAGAGGAGGGAGAAGAACGATATTCCGATGCGAGACTTCGAGAGGACGGACAGTCGGACGGGACATGCTTTGTGAGACAAAGCTTCGAGACCGAATGCACGCAACCATGAGCTCGGCCTCTTGAAGGAATGGAAACTAGCGACATCAGACCGGAATCCCGTCAGCTCCTGTTTTACGAAAAAGCTGCCAGCTCTAAGTACTCGCTCTTTCATCTCCACTAACGATTCATGAGCCAGCACCTCCCACATGCCGCCAAATCAGCTCTTCACTCTACCGGACAGGCCGTCAATCTTCATGTGCTAGGACAATGGAAGGTTTCGCGTTTGGGAAACTTTTACCTCTGCCGAAAGCCAACCACAACTGGCCGAGTGAAGCTTCAGGAATTGATCTTCGCCCATTGGGCATGACCCTCACGCTTACGAGCCGATGCACAATCGAGAACATGTCGAAACTGGCTGAACCAAGCGACGACATGGTCGTCGGGGTCAGCGCTGATTCCGCATGAACGAGACAGTGTGTACCGCCAGCCATGCCAATGACCTCACTTGCGTTCCGTCCTCGCAATGGGAGGACGGAAGTCATCGTCCGTTCGTCGATATTTGGGCTAGTGCCGGAAGGTCGTGGGGGCAGGGGGGGGTCTTGCGGAGAACCTGGTCGGGATTGGTGGGATAATATGCGGAGGCATCGCTGGAGGTGTTTGTGGGGGAAACCTGGTAACGACGATCTACGCACAACTCCAACAATGCGGAGTCGGGTCCAGTCGTGATGGGAATGAGGGCCGCACTGGCAGCAAAGACGGATGCTAGCCCGTATAAAGCAGCGTTACGACCGTCGTCATTCCATCGATAAGCAAAGTCCTACCTCCCACCTCGGACATCGGCCATTGTACGCATCATCATGCCATTTCTTTCAAGCTCCATCGCTCTTGCAGCTCTCATCGCATCAGCCTGTGCGGAGAGTAATCTCGGAGGTCAAGGCTACGTGGATCTTTCAGTCTACGGCGGAATTCCAGATGCAAAGGGCGCAGGTATCCTATATGGTATCCCAAACGATCCCGCTTATTCTCCCGGAACCGCACCAGCTCGATCCACATGGGGACCATATTTCCAAGGAGCTGGTATTTCTTGGGTCCGCGCTGGCGGTGCTCAGATTCCCTTCAAAGGATATGCTTCCGATCTTCTTGAAGGCGGTACTGAGGGCTATGATAAGCGATTTGCGTCGTTCAAGCAAAACTTCCAGGATGCTAGGGCTTTGAACCCGAATAATCAGTCTGTACCCTTAGCCTTACTCGGAGCTTCGTGATGGAAACGAACGAAGGGCTGACTCATGTCTGATCTAGATTCGTCTTGCTCGTCCATGACCTTTGGGGCGCAGACGGTGGGCAAGGGAGCAACACGCCTTTCCCGTGTGATGATGGCGATTGTGCGCAATATGGCGTCTATCTGGACAAGCTGATTGCGGATCTGAAGGACAAGTAGGTGATCTGATCTCGGTTATAACGAAGTGCTCTTTCAGGATGTGAATTGACCAGGATATGGAATAGCGATCTGTTGGGAGGTCTACACATTGACGTTTGGAATGAGGTGTGTGGTATTCCTGCTTCAAGCTCCTTCTCGCACGTCGCTGACCAGACGCAGCCTGACATTTCGGCCTTTTGGGCTCGCTCGCAAGACCAATATCTCCAAGCGTACGACTACGCCTACTCCAAGTACAGAGCTGCGTTTGGCACAGCCGTGCCGCTGGTCGCGCCTTCTACTTCCAGCCAGCCTGATGGCAACAACGAGTGGTGGAAGAACTTCACAAGCCACATCAGCGCCAACGGCAATGTACAATATCCTGTATCACTCGATAGTGAAGGCTCCCAGGCTAACTTTTCTTGCAAAGATCCCGGACTGGTGGAGCGCCCACCAGCTGAACGGAGCCAGCTCAGCCAACTGCGGCAACGATCCCGTCAATACACAAGCCGGATTGAATGCTGTCCTGTCTCAACATGGGCTCCCAGCACGGCCGTTCCAGCTCAACGAGTACGCCTACATTGACGAGCAGAGTCCAGCATATACTGCATGGTTCATCTCACGCTTTGAGCGTACCGGCATCACCGGATTGCGTGCCGACTGGGGCTCGAAGGTCGGCCTCCACAACGACCTCGCCAAACTCCTTGGACCGGGAGGAAACGACACGACCGACAACTTCTACAAGCTTGGTGACTGGCACGTTCTGAGCTACTACACCCAGCAGCAACATGGCGTCATCACCAAGGCCGGAGCGACCGTCAGCACATGCTACGACTTGTATGTGACGCAAGAGCGAGACGTCGGCATCACGCACATCCTCGCTGGTTCACGTGGTCAGAGCGGCGCTTATCCTATCACCGTTTCAAACGTCGATTCCATGCCCGCCTATGGAGGGAAGACCTCGCTGCGTGCGGTGATCAACGAGATCCCGTACAACAATGGAGGACGGGTGGATTCTCCTGTCCTTTACTCCAACACCACCGTCGCTGTGTCCGACAACAAGGTGGTGATCAACTTGCAACAGAATACAAACTCTTCCTATACCGTCGATTTGTACGCCGCATGAAGTCTGAAGGCTCGTGCGGAGCTGGGAAAGCCGAACAAAAGCATGCATATATATGGACTATAATCGATCAAAGCTTCTGCATAAGCTGTCTGAGTGTCCGCGCATACTCTTGACAATTGGCGAGATGCACATATTGCGAGCGCTCAAGCAACTTGATCGCCTCCTCTAGCACAACCCTCTGACCTGCTGGGACGCAGATATCGCCAGCCTTGGACATTTTGACATTCATCTCATGACCCTTTCGCACGAATATTTGAACCATCTCATCGTCACAGGGACGGTCTAGAAGAATGTCGTCCGGCAGAAGCTCGTCTTCGCTGTCGCTGCTCGCTGACTGCTCTCCACCGCGATTCTGCAAGACTGACAATTTGATCTTCACGAGCGCTCCGCGGATTTGTGGGAGATAGATGCCGTAAATGACGATGAATAGAGCCGAAACGAAGATACCAAACGGCTCGTAGAACATTCCGCGGCTGTATCGCCGACAGTGCCAGAAGATGGCTCCAGCGTGGACAAGTGAGAGTCGCACTTTATGATCGTCCAGGGTCAACGACTGGAGGACTGACGTATCAAGGTCCGCGACGGGAAATCCTTGAGAGCTTTGGGCACGGGCAGTGCTTAATTGCCGACCTGTGGCGATGAGAGCACGGTATGGACACAAGAGGAGGATCCGAGAAAGATGCAGATGGAAAATGATAGGCTTCTCGTACCCTTTTTCGAGCGCAACGTCGCCGTTCGCCTTCCAGTGAATGGCATCCAGGCAGTCGCAAGCACTGTTCCGCCAGGATGCGTAGGTCGAATTAGCGGGTAGCCATTGCTGGGACTGCTGATGTGAGCGGTCGTCTTCGCTCGCCGACTCGGACTGTTCTGTCTCGGCGAGTGGACCAGGGCTCCAAGAGCAGAGCGGATCTCGAACCGATCGCGCCACTTCTGCTGTTTTGGCTAGCAGACAGTATATCATCAAGATTTTGCTCGTGGTGCCCATTCGCTCCGGTAGCCTATTCCTGGTGTAGAGAGTGTGTAGCAACGAGCGAAAGCCTCCAGTTCGCTGAATGGCCGGTGTAGCTGACACGTATTGGTCCGGTGCGCTGAGTGCCAGCCATTCAATGGCACTGGAGGCTTCCCATCTTGCCTCACTGGATGGCATATCATGGTCTTCCAAAGGTAAGCTTATCGAGCCGTCTTCGATTTGCAAGAGATATGTGTACGTTTGTATAAGCCATTTGCACCACAACAGCCGGCAGTGGCTCTCCCGTGCAACCCAAGCCCGCCACTGAAGATCGACTTGTGACGGATCGATGTCTGTCCAAGTTTGCGGACGATACTGGCGAGCGTAAAGCTCACAAGCCACGTGAGCGTCTGCCAATGCGAGTTCTGAGGTTCGTGTACCAGAAGTATTGAAGTGTGTAATGCCGAAAATAATGCAGGCCTGTGCAAAGGGCAAAGGATCGCAATCAGCACCATTCTCCGATGCGTTTCGTATCGCACGTCGGAGGAATTCCTCAAAAGCCATACGGCACTGATGACCATCTTGAGTATTGTCGTGACGAGCGCCAACCGTGATGGCCGCGAGCACTAAAATCCAGTGATCGTCCTGCTCCTGCCACGCGGTGGAATGGACCAGCGGCAGGTTTTCCGGTGGAGATACTTGAAACATGGTGAGACAGAACGAACAATAGGGATGTGAAGGAAATATGGCCGATGTCATCTGTGTTGCGAAGAGGGATGGTTGGCGACAACACAGAATGGCGAACTGCTTTGCAATCGTGTTGTACGTTGTAGCCTCCAAAGGACTAGTGTTAGGATGTTTAAAAAAGGTAATACCGTCTGCGACTTGCGAAGAAATGGGGAACCCGAGATCGAGTATCGGAAGAATGGCAGGCTCGACCGCATATAGATTTGACGCATGTCGATGTCCTTCCTGCACGGAGCGCCGCGCGCCATCGCCGTCCACATACGTTGAGTCCACGGGCCTAGATTTCAAGACGGCGCTTTCCGTGAGACTCGCAGATATGGTCGATGAGCTTCCGATTGGCGAGCGTGAGTCTGGAACAGAGGGAATGAGTTGATCTCCAGCACCAAGGAAGGGAGCGCTCGTCGGTCCCATGAAATTATCGAGCAAATCGAAGTCTCCCATGACTGGAAGCCAATTCATTTGATCCGACCACGTATACTCCATGTTGCCAAGGGAAGGATGAGTCCGATTGTCGACCGAGTTCACTCGTTGCTCTGTAGGCCTCATAGCAGAAACATTATGGCCTTCTTGCGCCACTTGTAACAAATCAAGCCCAGTAGAGTGCGGAGCAGCGCAGTCGCTATCGGCCGTGATGGAGGACGTTGGCTGAAGGCGAGTCTGCGGTCCGAAATACGAGCATGCAAGTTGTCTCTTCTCGCATCGTAGGCAACGAACTCCACCTGTGCACTTCGTTCGGGCTTGTTTACACATGATACAAGCCTGGCGGGCTCTGCGTTCGGATGCCGCGCCCTCTGTTGAAAAAGCCTCCCGAACATCTCGATGGGCGGTCGTCTCGTGCCGTAGACAAGAATCCTTCCGGTTGAACTGTTTGCCGCAGTGTTTGCACGCAACAGCGCTGGCTCCACCGTGTACCGAATCCGTGTGGCGACGCAGATGTTCAGGTCGCGTAAAGGTCTGAGAGCAGACATGACATTCCATCGTGGATCATGCCGCCTTGCGTGAGGACTACCACTCGACAGACAGAGCACTCATATGGAGAGCTGCACGGAATGCACAAGACCCGACGGCAATGGTGCCGATGATGTGACAAATGAGATGAAGCCTATTTAGACGAGCGGTGCTTAAAGGTTGGCCCGAAGGGGCTAAGACGCATTCGGAATAGCACCGGCTCCGTCCGAAAGTTCAGGGTAAACGTAACGATGCTTGGCGTTTAGCTTTACTCGTTTACTTCACTTCCTATAATAATAGAAGGAATTCGTGTTTATAGTAACGCTACCTATATAAATAGAAAAGGGTTATATAATATAGAGAAAATTAATAATAGGAAGAAATATATATAAGAAATTCGTAAAACTTTATATCTACGTCGTAATGTTTACTGTCCTATAAGTTCTTACTACTACTACTACTAACACCGCTCTCGCTACTATAAGTAGCCTACCGTCGCGCCGCTCGCTTACGCGAGCTATAAGTACTATAGGCGGTAATATATAATAAGTAGTAGCTAATACTATATATAGTATATATTCTACGAAGACTCTACCGTTTAGTAGAAGCGTACCGCCGAGAGTAAGAGATTTAATTAACGAATCTGCCTCGTACCGCTATATCTAACCTTATATATAGAGATTCGTACGTTCGAGAGCGCGTTCGCGTTTACCGCCGCCTATAAGTAAGTACTCCTTCCCCTAGTATTTCCGGTTATAGCGTATAGAATACTATAAATATAAATTATTAGCGTTTCCGGTTATAGTAAGCTAGGCACTATAAATATAAATACTAACTCTTTATAGCCGCCGCCGTCGTACCGCTACTACGGTACTACCTCCTCCGCCTCCGCCTCCGCCTCTAGTCGTCGCTCCGGTCCTAACTACTATCGCTACCCCGGCCCTAGCTCTACTACCTCCGGCTCTACTAGCGTATACCGCCCTAGCGCCCGCTCCTCTAGCTCCGGTCGAGTACGGCAACGACAGGCCTACCGGGTAAGAACATCCTTTTCTTTAACTCTTTACTAGTCTACGAGACTTTAAGAGCTTTATAAGCTACGAGACTTTAAGAGTAGATAT
>JYJE01002324.1:0-46848 GCA_000983655.1 Zymoseptoria brevis | reverse complement strand
AGGATTAAGGTATTAGTCTTAGAGTTCTTAATACTACTCTCTATAACCTTATAAGCTTGCATAGCTTATAGTGCTTAAGTGTAGATGTGTTAATCTGCTTAAGTCCTTAGACTTAAGCCTTTGTTGCATTAAGAATCTTGTTCCCTATATAGCCTAGTCTCTAGTGCTATTTTGTTATGTTAGCCTTAGGCATAGCAAAGGCTAGATAGGACATGTTCCTATTAGTTATAGAAGCAACTTTAGTACTCCCCTTAGGGAGAGAGACAGTTACATTCTAAAGGATTAGAATATTATAAGTAGACTAAACCTTGCCTATCTTCTTATTATTCCTTAGAATATATAAAGACGGCCTGTCTAGATAGACCTTATACTTTAGCTAGAGAGTCTCTACTAAGATAAGGTTGTAATTAGAGTTAGGAGAGTATAATATATCTTATAAGGTAATGTTTAACTTATTCTCCTTGTACTTTATTATAATCCTTACACTTCCTAAGTATATAACTATACTTTGTTTAATAGCTTAAGAGAACCTAATTAGGGTTTCTAGGGGTTTAAGGTCTAAGAACTAGGACTTATTATTAAAGAAGTAGTATAATATACTAGAGTCCTAGATAATAGTATTACTCCTTTATATTCTAGCGGCAGTAATTGCTACTCCTACAAATAAGCTATCTAAATTAGAGCCTAAGCCTATATTAGAAGAGGAGATAGGCTTAATTACTATAGTACCCTTTCCTCCCTTCTTATTATGTCTTTTGCTCTTGTCTTAGGACTTCTTCTTGTCCTTGTTAGATCCTCCTTTTCCTTTATGTACCTAGGACTTTAGGGCCTTATTAGGGTGCTTCTTAAAGCAATCTGCATTTGTATAGATATAATAGGTATACTTAGTATACTAATTATTATCTACTGCAGCACCTCTAAATCCTCCTACTGTCCTCTATGTCTGTAAAGGAGGTTCCTTAATTAATAAGGTAATTAGCTCTTTAAGAGTTGTGTTCTTAATATAATAGGATTGTCTCTAACTTCTTAGGTATTTTAGATAGTAGAGGCCCTAAATAAAGAATAGCCTAATTTGCTTATTACTAAAGGTAAGCTTTAAGATTAAAATATTCTTAGACCTAGAGTATTATTCTGTTGTAGAGATGTACTTATAATGCTACTTCTAGAAGTCCTTATAATACTTCTAAGTGTTTGTTCCTTAGATCTTAATATTACTAATTCTAAGAATCCTTAGGCTATTATAAATGTTTATAGTTATAACAGGCCTGTAGGTAGCTGCAATAGTATTATATAGTTCCTTAGCTGTCTTCTCTATATCCCTAAAGTTAGGCCTTAGAGATTAGTTAATCCTTTTACTAACAATCCTGTATATAATTAGGTTATGCTTATACTAAACTTAGAGAGGAGTTAGTCTTAGTCTATTAGTTAGAATAGGTTCTGTTACTAGAGTGTCCCCTGCTTCTTTTTAGGAAGGAGTTAGAGCCTAGGAGGATAAAGCGGTACTCTCCTTAGTTAGTAGAGAGGGATAGCTAACTTTAATTCCTAGCTTTAGTTAGGTAGGGCACTAGGGAATGTTATAAAAGACATAGCCTAACACCTCCTTATCTATAAAGGCTGCTTTAAGCATCCTTAACTAGTCTAAGAAGTTACTTCCCTTTCTTAGGACTTTATTCTCCTTCGCAGTCTTAAACTTATTAGCCTACATTACGGCTATTATTGTAACTAGCTCTTTCTCGGCTCGCTAGTTAACTATCTGAATAGTGTACAGTAAGGTTCTAGTAGCTGCGCTTAGAACAGACAATTCTTCCTTAAGTGTGTAGTAGTTACGCTAGGCTTATAACCTGTTATAATTAGACTTAAGCTAAGTAGAAGAAGACCTTTAATTAGCAGGTATATATTGTTATACAGAGAGAATCTTAAGTGTAAGATTCTCACTTCAGCTATCTGTGTATAGGAATACCTTAGCACTAGTCACGTGCACTTCACTAATAGTTAGTCTGATGATCCATAACACTACCTTCGTGTATTGCTCTCACACTGTCACCACCACCTGATCCATGGACATTGGACTCTATTGTCGTGCCTTTCCGTCATTTGGTCGTCTACCGGACGGTTCTCTGGTCGTTTGACACCTCCGGCGGCACTCCCACTCTCACACATCGCCAACCACACTCTCACCAACTGGTCCATAGACACCGGGCGCTATTGCCGTGGCACTCACACTGCTCTATTGTCTGTCACACGGTCCTCTTGCCCATCTATACCTTCGACATCGCAGGTGGCTCACATAATACCGCCGACAATCTGCATATCCACGGGCCATCTTCAACAGGTCCATCAGAATCGAGGCTATCTGGACGGTCAAGATACTTCCTCTGTCGATCGACGATACCAGCGTATCGGAGGAGCCGCTGCCGCCAAGCTCAAAATGCCTGGGACGAGCGCTTTCGCTCGCGAATTCAACCCGGATCTTGTCGAGGGCAAATATCGAACCGACTTCATCAGAATGGAGGCTCGTCACAATCGGATCAGAGAATCTGAAGCCTCCAAGACCAAGAAGCTCGTCATGCCCCCGAACGCATTCGTTGAATGTGGCAAGAAGGCGGAAGAGGAAGCCAGGAAAGAGCGTCCGCAGCAAAGTTTGCAACTCTATAGTAGGTGGCGTTGGAGATTGCCGGAGTAGCATGCTGACCTCCGCCTTGCAGATGCTTTGCTCGGTAGTATCGGCGAGGTTCTCGGTCCGAACGCACCTGTCAGCAATGCTACCATGATCATATTCTCCAAGATTGCCCGAGAGAACCGTGTCCGCATTTCGACCCTCGCGAGGTCACTGGAGCAAGCGAAAAAGGATGGTCAACAACAGGCCGGCCTCGCCCTCGAGGTGGAGCAGCTGCAATCACGGGTCCAGGAGGCGGAGAAAACGGCCACGGACTTGCAGGCGCAGATGGTTGATTTGGAGGAGAGGCGCGAGGACTCTCGAGAAGCTGCCGATCAAGCTGATAACAGAGCCACGACAGCCGAGACCTCGTTGCGGGAAAATGTACACCTCCTGGGACAAACGGAGACAAAGCTCGGCTCCGCTAATCGCAAAGCCAATTTCTGGAAGGACTATGCTTGCAGGCAAAAGGGTGACGCTGGCAAATCGATCGTGCTCGCGGGTGCGACGTCAAAGGAGAACGCCGTCCTGAAGCTCCGTCTGGAGTCCCACTCGAAGTCCAATCAAGAGTACAAAAAGCAATGCAGCGAACTCAAAGGCGAGCGAGACTACCTTTTGAACATCCAAGATGGCCTGGAACAGGACGTTCGGAGGGCCGATGACACCATTCTGACATCAAAGGGTAAAGCTCTGGTGATGTCCGATCGATACGAGAGAGAGCGGGGCAGGGCCAATCGTCTTGCCGTCGCATGGATCTTGGAGGGAAAGTGGTTGCTCAGAAATGCGAATGGACCGCCGTATCGCCGGTCGTGGGCCGAAAACAAGACTTTTCCAGGTAGCGTAAGGTCGATCTTGTACACGACGTTCCAGCCAATGCGTGGCTCGTCGCGCTTGGTGTTGCGGTGGAACTCGATCTCTCCACGAGGAAATCCGGCGTTCTCCACGTTGTACGCCAGGCCTCCAGTCTTCTTCTTACTCAGGGAGAGTTTGAGTGACAACGATTGCGATCCCGGCGCCAGCTTCGGCTTCTTCGGTGCTGGACAAAGGTCGGGGAACAAGGTCGGTTGTGGAGGTGCTGTTCCTTTCGGCCTCTTTCGAGCTGCGTCTGGGTTTGGTGCGGACCTCCTCGCTCGCTTGGTAGGATGCGATGATGAAGCAGGCGGAGGGGTTGAAAGGCGCTTCCTTCTCGAGGATGGCCGAGGTGCTACACGCTGTTGTTCTTCTTCTTCTTGACTGACACGAGAGTCAACACCATCGTCGTGCATTTGAAGATTGCTGTGATCGCCAAGAGACCAGTGGGCATGACGGTTGACTTCTCTTGATGCCCTGGTCAACCTTGTTGTCGGAGGAGCGGTCTTGGGAGGGTTGGAGGGAGCGGTCGGCCGTACAACTCTGGAAAGAATATTCCGAGGTGGAATCGCCGGGCCACCATGCTTGGCCGCGTTTTCGAGCGCACGATCACGTCTGCGGCTCTTTTTTTGCAAGACTTGCGCCCTGGGCGGGAGCTCATCATCTTCATCATCCTCCAGCTCCCCCACCTCATTGTCGTCTGTGTCTTTGTTCAGCTGCATCTCCTCCACCCATGACTCGGGCTCCTCCTCTGACTCCTCCGTCGCTGCCCTCAGCTCCGCGAACTGCCTATCGATCCTCTTTTGCTCCCGCGCGCGGTGCTTAGCAAACCCGTCCGGGTAATCCTTCTCGGTTCTTGCCATTTCAGCGACCACGGATCCAGAAGAGTTGAGCCGCGTAGTATTGGGCCGAGATGGGTGGATTCCTATACACCGGTTGGTCTAGTGTGTCTTTCGATGCTGGAAGGGCGGATTCCGACGGAGCGGTTGACGATGTTGACGTTGTTGTGGTTGTGGTAGTGGTGGAGGTGGTAGAAGGAGCGGATGTCCATGGACTGGTTGGCGATGTCGATGTCGAGGTTGATGTATTCAGATTGAGGTTGATGTGGTAGTGGAAGTGGTGGTGGTGGAAGAAGAAGAAGAAGAAAAGAAATAAAAAGAACAGTCAGTGATATTTCAGCGCCGCAGAACATTGTCATATGAATGAATGTGAATGCAGTGCTGTGGTTGGCCGATCCAACACTCTCACATGCCAAAATGGAGCTTTTGCGCCGGCAAGAGTGAAAGCCGCGCGGTATTTGCACATGATATAGCATTCGATGTGAATGCTTCAATATGGTGGCCAGGTAGGGTGGACTTCCATGGCTCCAAAGTGATGCTTGGTAGATGGCGGTGATGTCGTAGAGCGGTGTCGTTGTCGATATTCTGTCGAATTAGTGGAGCGCTACAGAATCTTGGGAAAAGCGATAACTTTGATGAAGACATTCTGAACGGGGGATGGCTCGAAAGCTGCGACGATATAGCGGAGGATGACACAAGGGTGCTCTCGTAGGCGACTCGCAGCCTATTTTTCCGGTCAGAGGCAAGTTTCGTGTCAGCATCTACTCCCATACCTTTCAAACTCCATTCAGCGCTTCCCATCGCTGAAGCTCACGACCGCCCACTTCCCACTCCACGCCCACTTTCTCGAACCACTAACTCCGCCACCACCTTCCATCGCTCGCAATCGCTCATCCTCTCCTTTTGGTAATCCCACGACGACATCAGCCTTGCAAGTCCTCAGCGCTAGCACACGGATACCAGATCCAGGGCCCTACATAGGGTCAGTATTGCCAAAGGGAGTATCTCAACACCTCACTCACCATCGGTCCGATCGCCTTCACAAAAGGCGTCGTTGGATCCCACATCACATCCGCTGTCAGCTTGCGATAGTTCAGATCGCCCTTGAAGATGACCAGCTCGCTCTGCTTCAGATCCTCGTACAGCTTTGGGGTCGTACTTGGCAGTCTCCAGTAACTCCCGCCCTCTGTCCAGAACGCATTTGGCCGCAGAACGATGCTCCCTTCAGCATACAGCGTACTCCAATTCTCAAACAGCGCAGCCAGATCTTGAACCTCTTGCTGTGATAGCGGCTGCGGCTTTTTGCCCTGAGAATCGTCCTCCTCGGATGGCGTCTCGTAAAAGCTCTTCGCATTGACCAACACGGTGAGCAGATCCGAAAAGTCCTTAGGTACGACATCAGAGACGAACCAGGGAATGTCCTTTGGATGCAGGACGATATGAGTGGCCAGTCCAGATTGAAGGAGGTAGCCGGCGAGGACCAAGTCGACAAACAGCTCAAATCCAGCATTGTCCAGGACGATATCCACCCGTCGCTCTTTCACTCCCGACTTCTGAGCCTCCTTCAAACAGGCAAAGGCTGCAGAAAAGTCATTCACGAGGATATTCTTCTCATTCGCCTTGCGGGCGTCACTGCCCTGCAGCTTCTGAATATCTTCATAGCTGAGATTGGTGAGGAGAGACAGGTCAGTCGCGTTACCCCACAGGCAGATCTCGCACATCTCAATGAAGAGGATTTTCTCCGCAGCCTCCCGCTCTTCCTCGGTTCCGGATTTAAGAGGTGACTCGGCCGGATTGAGCTGCTTCACGAGATCGTTGTATCGGGAGGCTAGTTCAAGGACAGCAGGCCTGGATGAGCGGAATGTCGACATCTTCTGCTTGGAGAAAACATCATATCTCTTCCAGTGTGTTGAAGCGGCGAAAATGGTGGCGATGCGGCGGTAGAGATAGCATTCAGCATAGAGCCATGCGACATCATGCCATTTCGGATTGCCACGCTGCTCGAGTTCTTTGTTGTAGCCGGCAATGTCCGAGCCGCCGTCGTCAGGAAGAGGTCTGTCCGATATCAGTTCCGGTCCGCCAGTAAGTCGATATCTACTCACGTGAGTGGACGATTGTGCTGGAGCTCGTATTTCAGCTTTGCCAATGCTTCGGTGACCCGCTTGCCCTCCTCCGCCTTTTCGGGTTCGGTCGCTTTTGATGTAGCTCGATGAATGTCATCAATGGCGCCGGTCTGGATGATAGTCAGTCGGAGTGACGATCGAAGATTGCATGAAGCATACCAAGATGATTGGCCATCTGTCCCTTGCAGAGATGTATGCAAAAGAGGTCGGATCGGCAGTACCGGAGACCGCTGAGGTTGATTAGCTGGGGACAACACAATTTGTCGAGGAGATCTCACGCTCTTTGGGATCCGCCTCCATTTTATCTTGTTGTTGTACGTGAGGAGGTGAAGTCAAGAGGGTACCTAGATCTCGAATTCTTGTCGAAGTTTAGCATCACCTCATGATTCGGCCGAGATTCTCCCGATGCCCGCTCGAGCTGAACGAATTGGACAGGAAACACTTTTCTCTAAATCCACTGCCCGCCCCTTCAGCTCAGCCATGCTTAGTACACGCACAATGAAGAAATGCAGTCCTTGTAGCTCCGACCATCCGGAGTGGAAGACGACAGGGTGAGTGCTGCTGATATTGACGCTTTGTCGATGCTGCCTTCACCGAGAACAACTAGCTATCCTGGCTACGCAAAACGCTTCATCCGCCGGGTCCAACTCTAGCCTGTGATCAATCGATCCTCCAATGCCCTGAAGTGCTGTTCACCCGGACCTCAAATTTCAAGCCATGCCTTCCAACTCAGTTCCTCGCCACACCTGGATCGTACAATGGCGGGACTGACATTTGCGAGTGATAGCTCGTCCTTCGACCAGGGTACGGCAGGTAACCTCCATCATCATCACTTTTGCGCAACAGTCCCTTGCCATGCTCCCCGTCATCATCATTCACGGGTCCATCGCTGCTTGTTCGGATGTCGTCGGTGTTCGAAGACCACACGGCGTCCTTCTCCAGCTGATTCTTCCTCTGGGAGTACGATTGTTGTATGTTGGAAGTGGAGTGAGGCTTCACGCCGGTTTTGCGGTACTCGATCAGCGCGCAGATGGAGAGGTAGCTGGCAGCCGCGAAGAGGAAGAACAGAACAACAGCGAATCCCACGGTGGCTTTGCTGACCTTGCATATGGTTTCGCTTCCACATGCGAGGACTTTGGTCGGATTCGTCTCTTTGGTGTCGTCTCGTTTGGGTGTGGCTTCCTTCTTCGGCTTTTCTGTGGTGGTGACCTCCGAGGCATTCCACACCGCTACTGCGATGGCTGCCACGAACCAGAGGATGCAGAAGAGGAGATCGATCGTGGCAAATGCGTAGACATTGCAGAATCTCCACGCCCGAGACCATAATGGCACCACAACTTGGAATGCCACAGCCGGGAGTGTGAAGAAGCACTGAACCTGGTCAGCAGAGGTCAAAGAGAGAGTGGCGGAGCCTATTGACCAATGCAAAGTAGTATTTTGTCTCGCCTCCGTGTCCATCAGACTTTGCCATGACGGCGAGGGTCAGACAACCTGCGATGAACACCAGCAGCGTTTGTACGCCGTGGATAATCGCCTTGATCTGCTGTAACTTGTTCTGCGGAAGCCGCATGGCTGTAAAGATCGCGATTGTGTTTGCAGTGTTGATGTTGAGTGTACCATTATGGAACAGCATAGCCCATTTCTTCAACAGATATATAGTGCTCGCCGCTGTAAACACATGCAGATCGGGACCAGGATCTTGGTTGTTCCAAGCTTCCTCCGTCGTCAAGGCGGGATGCGGAGCAACAGGGCGACGAAGCCATTTCAGTCTCGGACTTGATGAACTCCAGAGAGTGGCCAGCATTCATGGTCGACGCGGCCGTTTGTGCTTTACACTCATTTTGCAACATGCCATGGAATACATCGAATGTCTTCCTGATTTGAGACGCTGTTCACGAAAGAAACTTCCAAACTCTAAAATCTGGAGTAGCAACCGTTTTGTGGGTCCCCTTGGGTAGGGCTGAGGCTCGCATGGGATATGGCGCTAGCTGGCTGAAGCACAAGGAGGAGACCATGCTTCCTCCCTCCAAATCACATCAACTCTTCGACCCTCCACCAAATTCAACTCGATATATCACCGACATCATGGAAGCTCCAGTCGAGCTCAGCGATACGTTCAAGCTCCTCCCGCTTGTGCTCGATCCCAACACGAAAGCCGTCTCCTCCTCCGACCTATCCCTCGCCAATGAACTCTTAGAGCTGAATCAAGTCCATCGAGGCATGTTAGCCGTCGAGAACCCATCACAAACACCACCTCCTCCGGCACCTGTCAACCCGAAGAGATCAGCGCAAATCACAAAGCTGAAAGAGGAGGCCAACAAACTGTACAAGAAAGCATCATACCCCGAAGCCCTGCAAATGTACGACCTGGCAATCAAGATGGCAGTGGATAGACCACCTTGGGAGGCGAGTGGGCTTGTCCGTGAGGAGCTCAGCACACTCTACGGCAACAGGGCGCAAACTTTGATGGCACAGCACTCATGGGCAGAGGCAGCTGTCGACGCTGAGATCGCAGTGGAGATGAAGAAGGTTGGGAATGTCAAGGCATGGTGGCGAAGAGGGCAGTGCTTGAAGGAGATGGGACGCTTGGAGGAGGCTACTGAATGGGTCAAGCAAGGGCTGGACTTTGAACGAGCAGGACCGGACAAGCAAAACATTGGTGAGCTGGAGACGCTGCAGCGAGAGATCGCAAAAGCGACGGGAGCTTGAGGCATTGTGAAGCGATAGAGTGTTCAATGTCAGGCAGATTCGGGAGTCTGCACGGGCAGATGATATACCAGCATAGCGACGGGTCAGGAATGGAAAGTTGGAAGCACCACGGCGCCTGTCTTCACGAGCCAGAGAGGATCGGGACTCGTAATTCCAGGGCTTCTCCGAGCATGGCTGCTGGACTGCAGAAGAAAAACATGGCAGTACCGACTCAATGGCTTGTGGATGGGACTCGTATTCAAGGGCGCGATCAATTCATGTCGCATCCGCACTTCCATTCCTCACTTAAACCATTCTCACGTGACGCCAAGTCTGTGATACAGCTTTCTTCCATCTTCAATCTCACAACATGAAACCCCATGGCACCGCCACTCCAGGAATCCGATCTCATATTTCCAACAGCGGCGTCATCACTGAAGAATGCGCTAGGCGATCTCAAACGCGCAAACTTAACCATCAAGAACCGCCTCACCTCGATCAAGCAGGATTCTTCATTTGTGGAAGAGGTTGCCAATGCATATCAGCTTCCTCTAATCGCAAATGAACGATGTGGGAGCTGGTACATCCCGCCGCACCGTAATGCAGGAAGCGCATATTTCAAATCCACGGATGGCCACTTCGGGCAATGGATGTTCAGTCTGCGGCGATTGAATCTACAAGTGCTGGATGCTGTGGGAGAACATGGAGGGTAAATGGGATCAGCTAAGGTAATGGACTCCTGCTGACTCGGTCCTTGTAGCTGCATTATCGTCGACTCCACTCGGCGAGGAAAGAGCATGCCAGATGCGCTGTCGAAAACTGTGCCGATCTGGACCACGATCCTCAATCGCTTGCTGTTTCCTCATAAGCCCGGATGTCACAACCTACAGACTCCCATGGACGTCGTCTCGGGGTCAGAGCACGCACAGATGGAACTGAGACTCGACACATGTCTCCGCGATGTGCAGAGTCTGAAGCTGGACCTGAACGACATGCGGTCCAAGCTGCAGAACAAGCCAATGCAAATTGTCTGGCAAAGACCTGGCGATCAGCTTCCGTCCGCAGCACGGCAAAAGTCAGACAGTAATCTCCTGGTACTTTGCACAGCCTCGAATCAGACCAGCAATGAGACCTCGTCAACATCGGACTACGTCCAGGGAGCGGCAGATGATCCTGAAAGCTGGTCGCTCGGTCTCGATGCTGCAATGTTTTGGACACACCTGGACCTGCTCAGGCAGACTTCAGAAGACGAGCTCTCCGTGCTCATTGCAGGTCTTATCAAAGATCCACGCGCGGATGTCGTAAGTCGAGATGTGACTTTGGTCAGACCGACGAGCGTCGTCTACATTGGAGACAACAGCGTCTCTGGTAACGTTCGCGCCGGCTTTGACCTCGTCGTTTCCTGCTTTCCGAAGTCCGAATCTTGCATCGATTCGGAGCAGGACGGTACCGACACATCACAGCGTCTTCAGCTCACATGCGCGGACGGCAAGGTCGGCAGTCGACAGCTACGGCATGAGCTTCCGAAGTTGGAGATGATCATTTCATCCATCACCTCGACAAGCAGAGTCCTTGTGACTTGTCAGACGGGGAAAGACTTGGCTGTTGGAGTTGCGCTGGCTTTACTTTGTCGGCTGTTCGATGGAGATGGGATCGTGATGTCCAAGATGGAGGCTTCCCGCGATTTGAACAAGTCTCTCATCAAGCAGCGACTCAGTTGGATCATGGTGTCCATGCCGGATGCATCTCCCAGCAGAGCCACGTTGCAGAGTGTGAACGCCTTTTTGCTGGCTTGAGGGTCACACAGCATAGACAGCGGAGTTGCGCCTCCAGAGGGAACGCAAAGCATGAGCTCTGCTGATTATTGGCTGCGAGCTGCAAAGCGTCGAAATGCGTCACCTGGCGGAATCGTTGAAGAAGACGATGCCGAAGTTGAGCACTTCAATGCGATCCACGAAGCCAACACTAATTTGCCCTCATCCGACAACGTACGAACTCTCGAAATACACCAAACTACACTACTTGAGCTACATGGACTTTTGGCCAACAAACATGAGCTCGAGAAACTGTTCCAGGACGAGCTAAACAATGCTGATACGTGCTCGGGTCTCATTCGGAAGATCCTTCTCATGATCGAAGCTGGTCCAGGACAAGTGGAGACTGCAGACAAATTTCCGCAGGTTGTAACGCTCGGGGATGTTGTACCCGCCGCAGCACTTCAAATCTTCACACCAATTTGGAAAAAGCACCTGACCGAGTCCGACATCCCATTGCACGAGTTCAAAGAAGGTGATCTCCTCGACTGGGAGGAATCCGCGCTACTGTCGGAGTTCATGACAGGAGCCAGTCCCGGCAGCGCGGAGGAAGCTGGGGAAATTCTTCTCGGCATCCACAATGAACTCGTTCAATGGCATGTTGATCGAGCATTCAAGTCTGGTGAGGAGATGACCGAAGCCGATACCATACTCTACCTGCAATCTGTTCTTCGGATGGTCGAGTATGACCCAGCAGTGTTCGCCAAAAACAACCCCCAAGACATGCTAAGGATCGGCGATGTCTTCTCCAAGATCGTCCCATTCTTCAACCAGGCATGGCGTGCTTACAAGCGTGAATGGACAGGAACAGACCTGCTCGATTGGCATAGTAATGATGCTCTACGCAGCTTCATGAACGACACGGCCGCATTGTGCTGCATTTGCCATGAGCCAGAACTCGAGGGCTCGATGCTGACATGCAGTGCACCCATGTGCACTGACCGATTCCATTTTGTCTGTCACAAGTCGGAAATACAGGAGATGCCTCAGGTCCCGGTCCCAGAGTTCTTCTGCCCGAAGCACGAGCACATGGAGAGACCAACCCACGATGATGCGCACCGTCCAGAGAATCGATCTGATGGTCAGCGCCCGAGGTCATCCGCTCGACCCGATGACCCACGTCCGAATCCCCTCAACCGTCTCGGCCAGCCTGCGGACCCGCTCGCTCGACCTCAGCACATACTCATTGAGAACGGCAACTTCTCAACTTGCTACGCAGACTCCGCGATGCAGGTCTTCTTTCGCCTCCCCAGGGTGAGAGAACTTTTGCGACAGATGGGACTATTCGTCTGCTCGTCTGCAATCCCGATAGTCGGTCTGGTCGGAAACCGCAGTTCTCAGGCTCCATACCACCCAATCTGGCGGACAAAGATGCATGGATAGCGCAGAAGTCTGCGGAACACATGGCTGCGATCAAGGCTCTCTCTCTCGAAATGCAAGAGCTTTCCGCTTTCATCTTCTCAGCAGCCCCGGGCAGTCGCGTCGGCGTTCAAAAGCTTCGAAAGTTCTTCAGTCGAGTCAACAAAGTCGACCCGTCGTACACCAACGCGCGATCGGACGAGTCTTCTGGATTCTTCGACCTCCTTGTCGAGACTGTCGTCGCGGCAACAGACACCTCTACCAACCCTGGACCCGGTCGGCGCAACGCCGTCGACGCATTCCGGGATCAGCAAGACAAAATGGAGAAAGAAGGGACCATTCTTTCCGCTCATGACACGGCCGTACAGCGCTCGCTGGCGTGGACTGCATCCGGAAGAGAATCTCCTTTCCATGCTTTATTCAACACGTCACTTATTATGGAGAGGCAGTGCGGTGAAGATGGCTGTCCTGGAATTTCGCGCGCATTCGCAGAGAGCAACTTTGTCAGGTTGCCTTTCCCGGAGGCAGCGACGAACGATGATACGGTTCAGCTGACAGATATGCTGGCTGCTATGGTTCGCGAAGAAGATGGCGGTGCCGAATGCCCCATGGACAAATCTCATACCAATGGAAAACATCGGGTAGTCCGCATCGCCTATGCTCCGACTTTCTTCACGGTGGCGTTCAACCGCCGAGGATATCAAGGATTCGAGACCGTTGCCGATCGCATGTGTGGAGTTGACCTGCCGGACGAACTGGACCTCGCGCCTTATTCTGATCAAGTCCGATTGCCGTCAGACGCTCCTTCAACGACATTCCGGGCCCTGACAAGCTTCCCTATCGGATTCGTGCGGTCATCATGTACAGAAATGTTCACTACATCGCCTTTTTCCTGATCGAAGGTGAATGGGTGTGCTTTGATGGCGTCGACAGAAGGAGATATGCATTCGCGAGAGATCCGCGTGCTGCTGGGAAGGAAGGATATGTTGCGTCGCAGGTCGTGTACGAGCGTCAAAACGCCCGTGATGAACCATCGCCCATGCGGACCTTTACTCCATCAGGAGCTGACGCTGGCAATCAGCAGCAAGGTGTTCCAACGCAACAGCGACATGGCGCCGAGAAGCAGACAACTATCACAACTGTATCAGGCGATCAAGAGCACAATACAGCAGCCCCTGATGATGCAGGCGAGCAGCAAGACGCAGATGATGTTTTGCCCGATGCTCCCGCGAGTGACTCGAATGAAGTGCAGATGCAGCTCCTCCTTGAGCAACGACAGCAGCTTGAAAAGCGACAGACAGAAGCCATGCAACAGCTTCAAGAACGCGAGAAGCTCCTCGCTGAGCAACGACAGCAGTTTGGAGAGCAACAGGAGGAAGCTATGAAACGGATTCGCGATGGCGAGAAGCTCCTCGCTGAGCAACAACAGCAGTTTGAGGGTAATCGGAAGGCAGCTAGCGAGCTTATCAGTACCGAAGGATCGCAGCTTGCCGACAAAATCCAGGCTCAGGTTGACGACCAGCGGCGCCTGAACGAACAGAAGCAGGCTCAAGCAAAAGAGGGCAATCGCTTGAAAGAACAGAATCAGGCTCAAGTCAAAGAACAAAAGCGCCTTGACGAACAGAAGCGAGCTCAGACGACGGAGCAGGCCCGCCTCAAGGCACAAGCTCGAGCTCAAAAGAAGCGGGCGAAAGAGTTGCAGAAATTGGAGCTGCAATGCGAGCAACGTCTCAATCAGAATATGCTTGAGAAGATTACGGAGCGTAATCGAGAGATTGCACGGGAGTTGGAGGACAACGAGGAGGAAGACGAGGATGATGATGATGATTCTGAGGCCGAGGACGGTAAGGAGGATGATCCGAACGCCTTCTAGAGGCTCATGCACAATGTACGTGACAACATTGAGCTTGATTCGACACCTGTATCCAGCCAGATAGGCACCTGCAATGATTAATCTAACAAAAGCTGACGGCCCTTTCACATCAACCCCTCCCCTCTCACACGTATGTTCACAATGTGACTTGTTCTTATGTGCTGGTCTGAATTCCAGATTTAGTCGCATTTTGCAACAGTGTAAAGCCATGGCGCGGCCAGGATACGTCGTTCCTTCCGTTCCGTCCTGCTGCAGACAACGCGCAGAAGTCCCGGCGTTCGTTCGCTCCATCCGTACACATGGCCGGCGGTCAATCACCTACTTGCAGCTCGGCATTGCTCGTTCTCGTCACGACTTGCAACACCCCGGCCTAATTCAACATGCACTAGGTATTGTGACATTTCAACGCGCAGACACGACGCCAGAAGAAGTCGTGAGATGTATCTGAAGTCGATTCGAGGATCCCATGCCACAGGATCGTCGCGCGGAACTGGTCACTACAGCCTGTGAGCTGCGAAGAATCGACATGGAATGCAGTGTCATCCGCTAGTGGTCCTTCGTATGGCGCTAGACATCTTACTGTGAAATGCGAGCTCACTCTGGCCAGAACGCGATTCAATCCTCGGCCGCGCCCTACTCCTTGCGAGTCGCAATTGGCGCCCGAAAGTTGCCACTCCTGTGTGAATGCTGATGACAATCCCAGTGCATGGCAAAGATCGACTGTGTCGCTTAGACCATGGAACACCATTCGAAGCTGTTGTATTTTGTACATGAAAGGTTGATCATAGTACAAGGCTGCTACTGCTTGGAGGCGACTTTCAACAACTCAACGCCCTCAGCATGAGGAGTTTCGTCCTTCGATCGGCGCTTCTCGACAATCGTGTCCCGTGTCTCGATTCGATGACAAGACCACGCAGGATGCGATTCCAGTGAATTGTGATATCCCTCCGGCGTACAAATGATCCCGCAGCGCCTTTCAAGACGCGGTGATGAACAGCGCATCAAATATTTCTGGCCAGGATTTTGAGCACACCGTGCAAGCATTCTCCTGAAAGATCTACTGCATGGTATGTCTCATAGCGGCTTGTGTGTCTTGTTCACCTCAAAAATACTTTAGCTGTCATGTCGCCTGCCGAGCTCACAAGAAGCCTGCCATCGCTACTCCAGGCGATAGCAGTCACTCCCTCTCCTCGCGATACTCTGTGAGCGTTCAGCTCTTGAGTACACGCGCGCTTCTCCATACTCCAGATTCGAATCCCTGCATCGTGGCTCCCTGACACAAGCTCCCGACCATCTTTCGACAGAGACAAAGCAGAAATCGGCATCGCGTGGGCAAGCATAGCATAGTTATTTTGTCCTGAATGGCCATTAGTTGTGATCAATCTGTACGGGAGAGAATACTCACCACTATTGGCATCGAAAAACCGGACAAACCGATCTTCATGCCCAGTGATGACAATGCCTTCTGCACCCGCTCTTCCGCCGGTAGCTCCACCGCCAAGTTCATCGGACTCAAGTCCTCTTGCTGTGTCAATGCTACTCGAGCCAGGCCCTTCGAGGCCAAGGCTAGTCGCGACGACGGCATTGATGCTGGTGTTCGCCGTCCCATCGTAAGTCTCATTGCTCGCCATTCCAACAATCTCTTCGCCTGTCCTCGTATCAAAGACGAGTACCGAGGAATCCGAATAGCTGACAACAAATGTCTCGCCAGATGGGGACAGTGGACAGATGCTGGTCGGGCTGGCGTTTGGGCCTTCTGGCCGCTCGATGGAGTGAACGAGTGTCGAACTGAAGGGCGTGCTGCTAGCAAAGCTGGGCTGTGGACTCGAAGGAAAATTGCTGCCGCTGGTGACACTATGTCGTCGACTGCCACCCACGCCTCGACGGCTTCCAGTGGAAGGTGATGAGCTCTGCGGCGGCGCACTGATGGCCCAGACTTTGACAGTGCCATCAGCTGAGCCTGACACAAGCAGCACTCTGTCGGGACCGCCGAAGTTACTACTTTGCGAGCCGAAGACCACCCCGACGGATGCGGGAAGAATGCAGATGGCCCACACGGCATCAGTGTGACCTTCGAGCGTAGCTTTCGGGTCGACACGTCCTCTTTCCCAAACACGAACAGTGCAGTCTTGTCCGCCTGAGAAGATCCAGCCATCGCCATTCGCTCGTCCTCCGGTATTGAATCCAGTGCTAGCCGGGCATGCTGCCAGACAGGTCACAATGCCTTCATGTCCTCTATGCGTAAAATATGCCGGAATGTCCAGATCGGCGCCGTTGTTGCTCGGGTTGTAGTTCTGATATGTCGCGGGTATTATCCATCGTTTGATAGTACCATCGTCGCCAGCTGTGCACACCTCTGGCTCACTTGGGCTGCCGCCACCGCTGAAGATCACGCTTCGCACGACATCAAGATGACCACGCAGCGCGAACTTGACCTTGAAAAGATTCGGATCATTCATTGCCACACTCTCAGCACCTTCATGAGTCCTGCTCTTGTTCCCGTGAGAGCTGCGCCGCCGCTCCATGCCTTGCGAACCGAGCGAGCTCTTTCTTCGGCCGTGCGGAGATGGGCCACTTCGTGGAGGAGACTTCGCAGGAAGCTGAGATGCGCTGGCAGCACTGGGGAACAGATCAGTGTCCGGTCGTCTGGGCGGGGGTATCTCGGGAGGCGGGTTTTCTGGTGGTGGAGGCGGTTCCTCGTCGAATTGCCAATTATCGGGATCAATTTGTTGCTGAACTTGGCGAGACAGTTGCTGCTTGCCTGGTTCGGGTACTGGCCGCCCACGGTTATCGTAAGTATGCGTTATGTTTTCGACTTGTTCTTCATACGTTTCAGAGGATTGGAGGCCAGGCTGAAGGACTTCCGACGGCTGTTGATTGGCATTGGTATACTCGGGGTATCCCAAGGTCTGTCCAAGTTCCTCCTGCTGCTGTCTCGAGGTCTGCGGGAGACTGTTGGGCACTGGAGGCGGTTGATGGTTTGGCATGGCTGACGGCTGAGGAAGCACCTGACCTGAGCCGCGAGAGTTCCTCTGATGGCGGGCGTACATATCTTCCATTGGCAAGGGAGCATCTGCTAGGCCAGCGAAGCTTCCATTGGGGAGCATGTGCGGTGGTGGAGGATGCTGAGGAGGCGTCAAGAGGTACTGAATCTCCTTCATGCAGTTCTTGAGGTACTTCGTCGTGTTGTCAAGGTATTGTCCTCGCTCTTTCTCGCTTGGCTCTTGCAGATCGGCTGTCTCCAGGAAGGAATTATGTGGGCGAAAAGCGGGTTTGGTCTGTTTCTCCCCGTTCGTGGTAACGCTATCCTCTGGCGCGACACCATTTGGCCCTCCCTGCACTCCCTTCGCTTTGGCACGCTCGTTCTTCAATGCAAGCTCCAGCATGCGCACTTGTCGTTCCAGCTGCTCATTGATTCGTTTTGCCTGGCGACATTCTCCTTCCTGTTTCGCAATCTTTGCCTTCATTTCTGCCCGCTCAATGTCCCATGAATTTCGTGCTCGTTCGTGACTATGCCATTCGATTTGGAGGAAGCGCATCACTCCTGCGTCGAGTCAGTATCGTGTTCCTCATTCTTCGAGGAGGCCACAAACCCTGCAATGTATATTCCGTTCCCTGCGGTCCATGATGCTCGACCTGACCGGGGCCTCCGCCATTGCCCAGTCCGCCGGACGGCTGGAAGGCCATCCTCTTTCGCCCACCAGGGCTATATCAGCGTCGCAGTCCTGACAGCGGAGTGTGGCATTTGCTGCGGCGGTCGATTCGGTGCTGCAGAAGGGGTATGTCTCAATGTACACGTGACGCGACGTAGGTCTTCGATGAACTGTCGGTCGGTCGGGCTCGGAGGATGATGCAGAGCTGTCAGCGATGGAATGCGGCGGTGTGTCGTCGGGAGGGTGTGAGAGTGAGTGATGCACTCCGCTCCGCTGGTGTGACTCCTGTGGTGAGGTCGCAGCACGAGGTATAGCTTCTTCAGTCTCTCAGCTCCCATGCGGATGGATAGGGTCGTTCCCGGCCGGCGTCAGGTCCTGGGCCGCATTTTAGTGTCCGCCCACTCTTTCCCCGACGAGACATCACGTGCTCAGCCGGAAAGAGTCCGCCCGCGGGTTTGGCAGGGGAAGAACATCCACGCCAATACCACAAGGTACGCACATTCATGGCGACAACGGACAATGCGAGTCCAACAAGGCGCTGCTGGTGGTCTCTTTGAGGGCCGCCAGTCAAGATTGACAGGGCTGCTCCGTCAGAACAACTACCACATCGCGGCTGACACCAATATCCACAACGCCGCATTGTGCAGAAGGTGTGTGTATTGATACTTCATCTATGGACTTGTATTCACTGGGAGACTCGACCGTCTCAAGCAACTCGTTCGCGATCATCTGTCCCGAACGGCGTCGAACGAAGAGCGATATGCGTGAAGCCCCACCTGAGGAAGCGGAACATCGTCATGCTCACCAATCCGCAGCTCTGTAAGGTACTGCTGAAGCTTCCCTTCCTCACTCATCGGGACTCTTCAATCTCCAAAGTTGAATACAATCTCGGCAATGTCTCGAAGCAAATCAGTCTTCATCATCGGACCAGGCTTCATCGGCTGGAATGTCCTGGAGCTTCTCATCGATGAAGGATACTCGGTGACTGGCCTTGTCCGGCGAAAGGAACACGGCGAGCAGATCAAGAAGTCTGGAGCATCTGTAGTCTACGGCGATCTGAACGACAAGCAATTGATCTCGGAGCACACTGCTCAGAGCGACATCGTCATCCACACCGCGACCGCCGATCACCTCCTAAGTGTCGAGGCAGTCCTGGATGGACTTCGACACCGGGCGTCCAAGAACCTCATGACAACTTTTATCCACACTTCTGGCACCAGTGTTCTCGACGATGGTTCTCTCAATGCGTACAAGAGCGACAAGATCTATCGCGATGATCAACGAGCCGGTGTCGACTCTGTCAAAGACAACGCTCCACACCGTGAAATCGATCTTGCCATTGTCAAACGCCAGAAAGAATTGGGAGAAAAGGCCAAGATGGCCATCATGATCCCTCCGCTGATCTATGGGTGTACGGAACCGCGGCTCACTACTCTGCGATGTTTGCTGACTTGCGTCCAGTCAACCCCAATCACGGTCGCCTGACCATTCAAATCCCGACCCTCACACGATTCGCTCTCAAGCATGGCTTCGCACCTCATGTCGGCAAGGGGCTTGGCGTCGAATCAAACATCCATGTGTTGGATCTGGCTCGTGCATACATTGTACTGCTGCACCACATGGAGAAGTCGTCTCCCTCGAGGCTGCTCGACAACCCATACTACTTCTGTGAGGCCACCGGAGATCATGAGCCGTCGTGGTACGATGTTGCAAAGGCCATTGGAGAAGGGCTCCACAAGGCAGGCAAGATCGGGAGTTCTGAGCCGAAAGAGCTCGAGCAGAGTCTATGGGGTGACGTGTTTGGCGACTTCACGGGTGCTGTCCTCGGTTTGAACAGCAGGAGTCGCGCAAATCGACTGAGGCAATTGGGGTGGCAGCCCCGAGAGAAAGACTGGCATTCTTCGTACCTTGAGGACGAGCTGCCGCAGATTCTCAAAGAGGATATCGGCGAATTTTTCGGATACAAAGGAACGGTGGCCAGCTGAGTGTGAAGTGGACGCCTGAATATGCCTGAATGATGCGAATTGTGGGAGCCGTAGAGATTCTCCTCGCTGCTCCAAATTCTTGCGTCTTCAATTTGCTGGCCTCTCACCAGGGTCGAATATACCTCAGCAGGCCAGCGGCATTTTCACCTTCAAGCCGCTGTCGTACTGCATCGTGGATGCTCTGCTCTACCCCCTCAATGCTCTGACCAGCATCAATCACAACGATGTCTTCAGCCTCGTCCGGAAGAGTTCGCAACTCGGCAAACAAGTCTCGCACTCTGTCCTGAAGTTCCTGTTTCTCGTAACGTTCGGTGCCAAAGCCACCGCGTCTAGCAGCCTCCTCAGCGGCGATGTCCAGAAACAGACACAAATCGGGACGTGGCAAGCCAATCTCAGGATGCCGACACCACGCAAGGTCCATTGTGGGATTCTGCTTGGCTGCAGAGTAGACACAACCAGAGTAGTAATATCGATCAACGACCACAGTAGTTCCCGTTTCAATGTGCTGTCTGATCGATTCAGAGGCCTCCCAGCGGTTCGCTGAAAACAAGAGATGAATCGCGTGGTCCTCTTGCGATGATGTGCCGCTGAGATAGCTATTGATCATCTGCCCGATCACAGTCGTCCGGTCTGGAAAGCGTTGATGGAAGACTTCTTTGCCTTGAGAGCGGAGGTGATCTACCAGTCGTGCACATTGAGTGCTCTTGCCGGAGCGATCGAGACCCTCGAAGACGATCAAATGGCCGCGAGACGAAGTGTCGGAAGACATGTCGTCGTTTGGTGATGTTGCGTGTAGAAGAAGATGTACTTTGAGACCTCCAGAGACGTGTGAGATTCGCGATTGCTGGCTTGGACTTGGCGCGTTCGGCTTCAAAGTTGAAGCTGAACTTCACCTTTTGCAAATAAATATCTCTCTCATGGATCATATCTCTGACAATGCCGCGGAGACTTTGCACCAGGCCCTCAAGATGAATGATAACCTCTCGGACGAGATGTTCACGGTCGTCAAGTCCGCCGCACATTCGACTCCACGTCTGGGCAGATTGGCTCTCCCCGGCCGACAAGCGATCGACACGCCGCACTTCCTGGCCAATACTTCCCGCGGTATAGTTCCTCATATCACGCAGGACACGTTCCAGAGGGACACAACTCTCAATGGGGTTTACGTTGCACTTGAAGACTGTAAGCTGTCCCATTTCGAGCATCCTGTTCAAACCAGCATTCGCTGACTTCGTCGTCTGCAAACTCACAGTATGTCCCTAGTCATCGAACGATCTCCGAAAGCACCAGTGTATGAGCTGCCAGTCCCTGCAGGCAAGTCGCCGTTGCGAAGCTTCACTGCCTTGCCTCAAGATACTCTGCTTGTACTCGGCGCTCGACGAACAGCCCCCATCGTTTCTCCTGCCGCGAATTCCAACACCAACTCCTCTGTCTCGATATGTACGGCTGTAGGTTTCCAACACCTCAGTCCCCGCGACTATGCAAATGCTTCGGAAAATCTGGCAGTCGACATCGTGGTGGCATTGGGTGACATACCGTATGGACGTGCACTGGGAAGTAAGAGGGTGATCAAAGCTGAGGATCGGACCATTGCTTGGTTGCAAAGCCATGCTAAGTTGCACAAGACTGAGAGCCCGCAATCAAGGTCAAACGGCGCAAGCAACCTGTTCGCGTCGTTGTTGCCTCTTCCATGCTCCAAGCAGGAAGCGCTCGTGGACTGTGTCGCCGGAGAGGTGTCAGGCGATGTCTCAGGACTTGCACTCTACAGCCTTGACACGCTCAGTGACATCCCAGGATATCTCTCTGACCTGCCACGACTCGACTTCACCGCACCAGAAAGCCCGCACGCAGTCCTCAAGCACGTACGAGCTGGAATGGATATCATGGTCGTGCCATTCATAGGCGCTGCCACAGACGCCGGCATTGCTCTGGACTTCACCTTCCCGGCAACGGCTGAGACGCCAACGAATGGACATACCGGCAGTCTCGCAACACTCGGAGTCGACATGTGGAACCCGACTCATGCGGTGGATGTCTCTCCTCTCCGTAAAGGATGCACGTGTTACGCCTGCACTAATCACCACAGAGCTTACGTTCAGCATTTGCTGGCCGCAAAGGAGATGCTAGGCTGGGTACTGCTTCAAATCCATAATCACCATATCGTGGACCGCTTCTTCGCGGGCGTTCGCGAAAGCATTGCGCGAGACACCTTCGACCAGGACGTTCTTGCGTTCGGAAACGCGTATGAAAGTCATTTGCCAGACAAGACTGGGCAAGGTCCGCGGTGAGCGTCTTGATACTGACATTCCGTGTTCATGCACTAACGAGATTATAGTATGCGTGGCTATCAATTCAAGTCCAAAGGACCAGGAGAAGCGAAAAAGAACAAGCCGGCATTCTCGGAACTCAAAGCCGTCGCAGACTCTCACCCGGAAATTATGGCTGAGACCGGCCCGTGACAAAGCTCGAGCGTCGACTACTGAGCCCGTGGGCACTTCACTTGTCCGTCGCTGCGTTACAGGACGTCTCATGATGTGCTATTGATCTCCGGCTGTCCGCAAGACACCGATTCGCACCGTCAAAGCCAGCTCTCCAGGCCCTTTCCCAACCTTCCAATTGCGGCTATGCGGTTGGGTCATCACCGCACACGGTCGTCATTCCATTTGCCAAAAGTCCGCGCTGCCCGCGAGGTCATCTGAATTGAGCAGACCCGCGCCCTCATTCCACAGCAGCCTCCAGATGGCATTCCTCGTTCCGATGGGCCAGAGGGGCTGATCCCAATAGCGCACAAGGATGTTCTTCGATTTGGCAATCGCAATCTGGCTTCTCAACTTCGCGAGCTGAGTGTCGTTCATCACACCACTTCGTACTTCGCCGAATTGCGATCCGAAGGAAGTACTGGCGATGGGCGATACATCGGACGTAATGTTGCTCTGGGTCGTCGTCAACAGGTCGAGCTTGGCGTCGAAGAAGAAATCTCGATTTTGAACTTGGAGGGGAAGAAGTCAGTCGTGGCTTGAGCATGAGACATGGCGACAGGGGGAGATGGCAATGGCCCAATTGTAGCCTCGAATTACCGACGCGACCTTCGCCTGTTGCATACATACCGCATTGTATCTGATTCAGTGGCGTGTTGCCAGTTCCCACGACAGTCACTGGTCCAGTCTCAATTCCGGTGCCATTGAACTTCGTCAGGTAGCCGGCATCCCTCAGCGGTTGCAAGGCACGGACAACGTATGGCCAAGTCTTCGGTCCGTCAGTCTTCAGATCCACGAAGAGGTACAGTGTCTGGCCGGCAGATGCATCAAAGACGCCGTGCTTGGCCTGACCTTGCGGCACGAATGTCGAGTTCGGGTTCTGACTGTTCAGTACGCGGAGAATCGGCTGGATGTACAATGCGTCGAAGGTCCGATCGTTCGTTAATGCGCTTTCTTCGTGCCCCACGTGCAGAGTCTCATTGTAGAGCCAGACATCCGCTTCCACGCTGATGGCACCAACGGCCAGGGCGGAGTAGAAAGGAACGGGTCGCCAGTAATCGTTGTGGCTGTGGATGCCCTTCGGTATGATGCCGGACGTCAGTTGAGTTGGGTAAGTGTAGATGGAGTCATTCTGAGCCTGAACGAGAATAGACTCAAGACGTCCGGGCAGAGGAATGTCGGACTGGGCATAGGCCATGTTCATAGCCATGGCCAAAATTGGAAGCATCGAGGAGAGCATGGTTGGTGAATGCTGAAGATGAGAAAGATGAATACCAACGTTACCTCGAAAAGTGATTGGAATGGTTGCGTCTACTTATCTCCATGCTGCTGGTCTCCAAGCACTCCCGCAGTGTCTTCTCCACGTGCAGAAAAGTAATGTTGTTCGAGCGATGACGGAAAGCTCGAGGCACAAGGTTCAAGATCTGCCGTGGTCCAATGGCGCTACGCACGTGGGACAGCATCCCGACAGCTAGAGCTCTTGTCGCTCGTCTCGAATGCATGATTGCAGCGTGCAAAGGCCATCGATTTTGCGACGATTGTCATTCGCGGTGCGGCGCAACAAGGGACCGACCGTCCCGGTCTCTGCGACGCATCTCGCACTCGCCGATCGTCGTATACATTTTCAGCACATCTGTTCATGCCGCAACCGGGTATCATATCTACACACAAGCACCTCGCATCCTATGCCAAAGCTCTTGCGGAGCCAAACCTTCAACGCCTTCGCTAAATCGCTCGAAGCAAATGTCCATCCGCCGACGCTAAGGCTCATGGCGATTTATCATTTCGTACTCTCTCTGCGCGCTTCTCCTTGCCCAGAATGCCCAGAATGGGATCCGCTGTCGAACGGATCGCTTTTTCCATGTGGGAAGTGTATCGGACGGCGCCGCGAGAAATTGGCGACGGTAGATCACCCATCCAAGAAACAACAATCCGAATCCGACGATAAAGCCAAACGCGGTCACAAGTCGCCAATGTCGCGACATCTGGACGCAGTGTCAGTGTCATGTTTCGCAAGGGTTCAAGACTAGACTCACCCAAAACATCAAATCCGAGTCGTTGCTGTGCCAGCTGTTCCCGACATAATGAGTGAAGAAGCTCCATTTGCTGCCCTGATACAGCTCTGGGAACAAGATTCGTATGCGCCCGCCATCTGCACCATCGCCAACGTTGTATCCATTGTCGCCGTAGTGACGCCATATCACACTCAAGAAGAGAGGACCTGTACTGGCCATGACGGTTATGTATGGCAGAATCCAGCTTCGATCGTACTTGTGCAGCTCGTTCATGACCAGCCTGAAGAAGGGATGATGCGGCACAGCACCCATCACATCATTGCTGATTCCTGTGGGTGAAGTCTTGCGCACGAACGCAGGATAGCTGAGCAGAGGCTCCATGGGACGGGCACAACCATCATCCAGATCGAGATATATTCCTCCATAGTGGTCCAGCACGAAGTACCGAACAGCATCTGCACGCTCGATGGGAAATCGATACCCCTTGAACGTGTCCAAGAAGTCCGGGGATTCTGAAGCAATGAAGTCCACCGACATGGCATCGGTCCATAGCTTATACTCCCACTCCGGTTCCTTGTGCAGAGCCAGACAGCTTGCTTGCGCCTCTTTCCACACCTCTGGTATACTGGTGTTGACGTAGGTCTGATGTATGATCTTCGGGATCAAATGTGTCCGTTTATCCTCACGCTCCGACCCCAACGGTGGGAGTTCTTCTCGTAGGATAGCATCTTCAAGTCCCTTGATGAAGAGGAGCTCCAGCAGCGTCCAGACTTGGTGAACCGCGAGTACAAGGAATATGGTGGTACATCCGAGGAATATGACTACACCTCGTCGCATAGCGTCGCCGGACGAGTCGTCGAGCGCGAAGGCTCGATAGAGAACGCCAGGGGTGGTGAAGGTTGGCGCGTCGCGCTCGATCTACCAGGGTGCAGGATCGATCATGCGGGAGGAAATGTGAGGTATTACGAATGGGCGAGCACGGCGATAGCAAGTATGACAGCTCCGAGGAAGCCTGATGTCCAGAGGTCGGGAGATTCTGTCAATAATGGAGGGTGACAGGGTAGAGCGATGTAGTGAGGTGTGTAGGCAACGGAAGTGTGAAAAGGTCGTTGGCGCAGGAGGATCGGTTGCGATTCGAGATCCGAACTTCTGCCGGAGATATGTCTCGTCCAAACTTTCATTTCTTCTTCCTCCCAGCTTCCTTTACCATCGACCTACTGCCATCATTTTCGTTCCTGTGCGGGTCTGTCTTTCGCGTCGGCAATTGCGCCCTACTCACCTACCGGCGTAGATCAACGCATTCTGTGAGTATTCATCTTCCATCCCGCCAATACTCCCTCCGCCCCATTCCCCTCCCTCTGCAATGATGATACTACACTATTACAGTTATCCCTGTCTAAAAAGACTATGTTGAGAACGTATTCACACTCTGATCTGCTCACTCCGCATCCACATTCACAACAAGTATATTTGTTCTGTTCAGAACTGCTGCTAACGATGAATGCTAGGATGCCCAAACACTATCCAGATCCCCATCACGAACTCGACGACTCAATTGGCAGCATCAAGTCTTGCCTGGAGCGTCTCTGGTTGTAGACTGGCTGAAGATACGCCTATAGCTACCACTGCACCTGTAGACGTGCCCGACTACGGCATCACAAGAGCTCTGCGGGTCAACTACTTAGCTAATGCACTATTCGAACACGCCAATGCGCAGTTGGCAGCTCTTCAAGCACTCATGACGCCGGAGTGGGAGCGGACACTGACCACTGGCGAGTATGTACGCCTATATTGTAGCCTTTGAAATATACCACTCGTACAAGCATTCAGCGAAGGTCGAATGAAGCCAAAAGCGAGCCTGAAAGGCGAGCTGGCTTCATTCGGCCGAGAGCTGAATGCTGGATCAGGATACCAAATGAGTTTGCGTCCCCGTTTTGCGAGCCAGAGGCGAGCATGACAAAGAAGACAAAACGCAAGAAGATACATGACAAGAGGATTGTGTTCTGTTAACTCGCTTATAGCTCGTAGACATTTGAACCACGTTCATAAGCTGGTGGCTGCGTTGGAGCCTGCTGTGCTGGACGAAGAAGACCGTCGACAGCATAAGGTGTCTGTGTGCGCATGTTCAACGCTGTTCTGGACGGACGAAGCTCACCAGCGTATTTGTAGCATGTGCGTGTGAAAACTGGTGTCGGGGCAGACATTAATTGCGGTGATCTGTTGCCAGAATGACATTCTCCAAATTGATTCCCACTGACTTCTCATCACCCATTGTCTTACGCCATGTCCAACTGGGTACGACCGGATACGTCTCGAAGTGAAGTCTCTACCTATGTCCGTACTTCGTACTTGGAGAGTGTGGAGTTTCGCCAGGGTCTGATCGGCAAGTCTTCCCCGAGCTTTAACATTTTTGACCTCCGAAAGAATTCTCGGACATCGACCTTGCACATCAAACATCTAGTACAAACGCCAAAATGGGAGTTGGACGTCGCATGGGAAAGAAGCAAGCCGATCCAGCTCCTCTGGATGAATCACTTGTGACGAGAAAGCGCAAGCTCGCTGCTCCTACTACCAGTGCGATCAAGAAACAGAAGACTGTCGAGCCGAGACCTGCGAAAAAGTCCACGACGAACGGGAACGGGAGCAAGGCGAGCACAAATGGCCCTCGGACAGTCAATGGCGATGCGAAAGGTCCTGGGCGTGCAAGGGGCAAGCCTGTCAGTAAGAAGGTCGTCAAGTCGAAGAAACCCGTGGAGCCCGTATCCGATGACGATGCCTCCGACTCCGACATGGACGATGCTGCGACAGGGATCCAAGCCGACCTCAATGATCTGGACGGCGAGGACTCTGCGAGCGAGGATGGCGGAGCTCCGCTCTCTGAAGATGATTTCATGGACTCCGATGAAGAGGTGGTGCGCGGCAAGATGATGTGGTCCGAGGACGAGGACTCAGATGCGGAGGAGAAGCTCACGGCGGCGAACATTGCTGGATTGTCCCGAAAGCTCGACGAGGAACAAGCGCAAGAGGCTGCCGACGCAGAGGCAGAACTTCGCGACGATGCTATGCAAACGAACATTGCCAACGATTTGATCGACGACGACGATGACGACGAGCAGAAGCCGAGCCTTCTCGCACCCGACCTCCAACTTCTCCGAACACGAATCACCGAGACAGTTCGTGTCCTATCAAGCTTCAAAGAGTTGGGCGAACCAGGAAAGAGTCGCGCGGACTACACACAAGCCTTGCTGAAGGACATCTGCACATACTATGGATACTCCCCCTTCCTCGCCGAGAAGCTCTACTCGCTCTTCCCGGCACAAGAGGCGCTGGCGTTCTTCGACGCCAATGAGACACCACGTCCAATGGTCATTCGAACGAATACCCTCCGCACACATCGTCGAGATCTCGCGCACGCATTGATCAATCGTGGTGTGACTCTCGAGCCTGTTGGGAAGTGGTCAAAAGTCGGACTTCAAATCTTCGAGTCTCAAGTACCGCTCGGTGCGACTCCTGAATACCTCGCCGGACACTACATCCTACAAGCTGCTTCGTCTTTCCTTCCTGTCATGGCTCTTGCGCCACAAGAACACGAGCGAGTGCTGGACATGGCTGCTGCGCCCGGAGGCAAAACCACACATTTAGCGGCGCTGATGAGAAATACTGGTTGCATCTTCTCCAACGACTCCAACAAAGATCGTGCCAAGGGTCTCATTGGTAACATTCACAGACTGGGAGTCAAGAACACCGTTGTCTGCAATTACTCCGCGCTGGAGTTCCCCAAGGTTATGGGTGGTTTCGATCGTGTGCTTCTGGATGCGCCCTGCTCCGGAACTGGAGTCATCGCCAAGGATCCCAGTGTCAAGACGAATAAGACTGAAGCCGATTTTCTGCGCCTACCACATCTTCAAAAGCAACTGCTCCTCGCAGCCGTGGACTCGGTTGATCACGCAAGTAAGACTGGAGGCTACATTGTCTACAGTACATGTTCCGTCACCGTCGAGGAGAACGAGCAGGTCGTCCAATACGTGCTCAATAAGCGGCCGAACGTCAAGCTTGTTCCGACCGGACTCATCTTTGGCAAGGAAGGATTCACCAAGTACCAGTCCAAGCGCTTCCACCCAAGCATGAAGGAGACGCGGAGATACTACCCCCACGCCTACAACGTGGACGGCTTCTTCGTATCCAAGTTCAAGAAGACGGGTCCAACGCCAGCAAACGCGATTCTGCCGCAGGGAAGCACCGAAGAGAAGCAACAGCAAGCGAGTGGGGTCAGCGATGAGGACGTGTACCACCACAAGGATATCACGGAGGATGAGGAGGAAGAATCTGCGTTCGCAGAGTTTGACGACGAGGAGGATGAAAAGTACATTGAGCGGAGTTTGAAGAAGCAGCTGAAGCGGAAGGGCATTGATCCCAAGGCGAGCAAGGCAAAGGCTGTACAGAGTCTGACGAGATAGTCTTGTATATGGAGTGACATGCGGCGATAGACTATGCATGTGGCATTTCCAATCGAAGCGTACACGTTGCCGCTCTGTAATGACAAGGTTCGCACTCCGAGTGGCATAGAGGTATGGTAGGGTTAGGGTTGGGGTTCGTGCGTGGGTTCTTCATTCTTCTGACGTCAAGCTGTCTTCCATGCTTCCTTCGTCGACCAGTATGTTATCACGTACTTGTATCTTCATTGTGACAATTGCCATGCTAGTCTGCTGCAGCTTGCCGTAGACGCATGATCTAGCATGCTTTCCAAGACGTGGATGAGGTAGGTGCGACTTGGCATCGAGTCCTTGGGTGAAATCATCCTTGAATGAAACCAGGTTTGAGCACCAGCATCTCTTATCCAAGACACAGGACACTGAGCCAGGCCAGCAACTATCACTTCGAATAAGCCAAACGCCATTCACAATCCACAGGGAGCAGTACTCAACATGCCGGACTCTCTGCAAATAGCGTTGAAGAATGACGGCGATTCCGACAACATCTTTGTCTACGTGACGGGAATTGCACTCCGAGAAGGCAAGCGATGCCTCCTCAAAGCGAACGGCAAGGACCTCTACTTTCCGCAAGAGGTCAAAGACATCGGATCCAAGCTTGCAGAAGACTGCGCGATTCCTCTCGGACCGCCTGGAAATACCACGACCATAACCATTCCGCAGATCGCAGGAGGAAGAATATGGATCTCTGAAGGTCCGTTGACGTTTCTGCTCAACCCGGGAGGACCAGCTTTGGTGGAACCGTCTGTCTTGAATCCAAGTGATCCGAATGCAAAGGTCAACTTTGGCTTTGCTGAGTTTACATTGAACAACGATCAGCTCTATGCGAACATTTCATACGTGGATATGGTGCCCCGAATACCGATTGCACTCACGCTACAACAGCAGTCGGGAGAGACTCAGCACGTGGCAGGCATGGCACCTGATGGGCTTGATAAGATGGCCGAGAGTCTTAAGCAGCAGTCACAGCAGGATGGCCAGCCTTGGGACAAGCTGATCGTCGCCCAAGACGGCCGCAATCTACGTATCCTGAATGCCACGCATGGTGGCGCCGTGGGTGCGAGCTTCGACGGCTATTTCGAGCCATTGGTCGACGAGGTCTGGGAAAAGTACTCCGGCGGAGCGAAGATGCAGATCAACACACAAGCGGGACCTGGGACCTTGACTGGCCACGTCAACCACAAAGGCAGGCTGGTAATCGGAGACGAGGAGTTTGAAAAGCCTTGTACCGCCGACATTCTGGGATGCAACAGCGGCCCATTCACGACGGGTCAGTCACCCACCCGAAACGCTATCATACCTCGTCTGGCAGCCGCGTTTGTTCGCACCGCGCTCGTCGACACGGAACACCACCCCAGCTCTCCCGATACTTTCTACCGGCGAGACCCTACGAATCACTATGCGAGACTGGTTCACGAGCACAACGTGGACAAGAAGGGCTATGCTTTCGCGTATGATGATGTACAGCCAGATGAGGGCGAGGACCAATCTGGCAAAGTGAACGCTGGAGATCCAGTCCTGTTCACTGTGACTGTTGGTGGGAAAAGTGCTGCTGCTGGAGGTAGTGTAGGTGGCAATGCTCAACCGCAGCAGACCTACGACAGACCCCCACCACCGCCGCCTTCTGAGAGTAGTCACCCGAATCATCAAGGCTCGAAGCAGAAGTTGATGGGCAAGCTGGGTGGCTATGCCAAAGGGCTGTTGCGGTGAGAGGCAGACTACTGTGGAGGTCGTGTATGTATTTGTGAACGATGCGCATGGTGGTAAGGTCTCGGACGATCGACTGAATTGACAGCACTTCCTCTACACCTGCTATATATCTATGTTGAGCGCCAGAGCCCGGCGGACTTGGGATGGCTCCGATAAGGCCAAAGGCTCGTTTGCGATCACAAGATGCTTTGGTCGTCTCCTTTGCCTGTTCAACATCAGTCTGCTCCTTTCAGTGATATGACGTCTCCAGCCTCGTGAGCATTTGTGTCTGCCATGTTTCGCCCAAAGAGATTCCAGAGGGACACTCCGGATCATGCACGCGACTGAATTGGGCCTGTTCGACGCACGCGCGAACAGGAATCATGTCATCGGTCTTGTCGTGTGTCTGTCACCTGAACTCTTCTCTCCTATCTTTGATCCACTGCAACCTAGGCAATTGATTATTACTCTTCCTGGATTTTCAGACCGTCTTCTTGTTGATCAAAGCAACGTTCCCTTCTCCCGCCTGCCCTGCAATCCATCCCATCCATCTCGTTGATCGTATCGCAACGGCGCACGAGTCAACACCCCACTTGCTCTCCACCACCACACCCCGCAAAACAAACGACATCGGCTGCACTCTCGTCTTGCTTGCCACTATACCTTTATTGGCAACATCGCGACACCGATCCCCATCGACATCAACTTCACCACATCCACCACTACCACCATGGCACAGACTGCTCCCGCTCAGACTTCTCCCACCTCCGTACCCAAGAGACCGCGAGGCATCCTCAAGAACTCTGCCTCGTTCCAGCAGACCTCGCCCGAAACCCGCACAAGTCCACCACCGGTCACCAGCGCCGCTCAAGCCAACGATGCACCCTCCGACACCACCAACCGACCCGTCATGCCGTCGCGCGAGCTTTCCGAGAAAGAGATCACACTGATGAATACCGAGATGAACGCTGGTCCTCATCGTCGTACAAGCAGCAATCCACGTGGCAGTCTGAGCCGTCGCCAATCGTCGCAAAGTCGAGGCGACGAGATGGCTGTCGACAACGAGTCGGATGGCCAACGTCTGAAGTGGGACGAGGCGAATCTATATCTCAACGAGGGACAAATGGGTGGTAAGATGAAGATCGACGAGCCCAAGACACCGTTTGCGAAGAACTACGACCCTGCCGAGGATGAGGAGGAGATCTCCACCATCAATGCGCAAGAGTTGGCCGTGGACGAGCTGGAAATGAACAAGCCGCAGCGTAAAGGATCTGGCTCGCGTGCGAGGGAGAGCGAGATCCCAGGTCTCGACTTGGGTGAGCCGGAAATGGAGGCATTGACACAGGAAGAGAGCGATGGAGAACGTCGAGTGCACGTCAACAGCGACTTTGCGAACGAGAATGGAGGACGTCACGGCGAGGAGAACACGGCAGAGTTGAGTCACGAGGAGCAGGAGAAGCACAAGAAGTTTGAGGAGATGCGCAAGAAGCACTACGAGATGAAGAACATCAAGTCGTTACTTGGGTGAGTCGTGCCGAGGACGGTTTGAGAGGGCTTTGCTAACATGTCTTCCAGCCACCCCGAGGAGCTTGATGCCCTTGATGATGATGAGGAGAAGTGATGAGTGACACGGTCGATCATCGAGATGAGCAGTGCATCGGTATACGGAGTTTTGGGACAAGGCATGGCGCATGAGGGATGGAGGACAGCAGCTTTGACAGATCAGGGCACCACTGTTTCACGCATCACGAATTTTCCGCTGCTGCACAAGTGCGAAGTTCCACGGTCACAGCGTAATGTCACAACAGCAACTTGACGCATATGAACGAACGCTGCTATGCACGAGCAGTGCACTATCGAGAATCAGACTGGCAGTCTTCGCTTCCAATTTTATGCATCTCTTCATCAAGGCAGGTCTCGCGGTCATAATGATCCATCAGCTGACTGCAGTATGTCGGCGGACTGTGGAGCCATTCTATGATGCCTTGCAGACTCTGCAGGATTACTGCAGGTAACCGAGTCGGCGAACTTGCCCTGTCGATGAATCCTTTACGGCGATGAGGCGGTGCCTGCTGCCTGTCTGTTTCGCATGGCTGATCCATAGGCGATACGCAGCAAGACTGGTACCTACGCAGGAGCAAGGCAAACTTGCGGTCCCTCGTCCACGCGAAAGAGGTGGCGTACAGGGGGAGGCGAGGGTGCATCGACTTGCACATGCTCCGAGAGTGAAGGGCTGTACAACCACTCTGTCACCGTCTGTGGAATGAGCGATAAGGTGCTGATGCGTGAAGAAGCACAGAAGGTTGGACTCGCTGTAGTGTTACTGCACGCGCTTGACAGACGGGCTTGCGTTCATGCGACTTGTGGGGTTCCGAGATGGTCAGACCAGAGGCGAGGACCTCGGGAGTCTGGGCTTTGAGAGACCGTCACTGTCTCTCCAGCTCGAGCAATGTGCCCGTAACGAGATCAGCAGAGCCCGTTGCTGCTACTATGCACGGCGGCATTGAACGGCCTTGACGAGTTCTGTGGAAGCCCTTGAAGCGCTGCAGCGTGGTTGTTGTGTACTGCGGCGAGCTGAGGCGCGGCAGACTCAATGCGAAGGCCGAGACTTGCCGGCGCTCCTAATCATACGTACGTGTACAAGTTGAGACGATAATGTGTTGATCGTAAAAGGATGCCGCCGCCGGGAAATGCAAGACCTTTCTCCACCTTTTCTTCTTCAGACATCACCTGCATCCTGACACGATAGTGCAGTGTCTAGTGACCATATCCGGTCATCTCAAGCTCAACATTTGCGTGCCGCGATGTTGATGTCCGCATTGGTACATCGGATAAGGAAGGCATGTAGGTAATCCCGCTTGTCATTGGCAAGACTCGGACAAATCTGCAGTCGTGAACACACCTAGTTCCGGATGACTGAGGTGGGTGGGAATTGCACCTTCATTGGTACGGTACAACACTTCAGGAGGCCAACAGACCATATCTCTCCACGAACATTATTGCAGTGCGACCCGTGGTCTGGACAAACTCAACCAGCTCAGACAGTCCCCATTCGAGACGTGCCGATAGAACTAAGCTGACAAGCTCCATCCCACGGCATCCCCCACGCTGGAGCGGCAGAACAATCACCACTAACACGACGTGCTCAGAGAGGCCTGCTAGAGAATCCGAGCGTGCTGGAGATCGCCTCTCACAGCAATCGAAGCAGGGCCAGTCGGACGAATTACACTGCGAGGCACACACACCTAACACCTGCAGGGACAGCGTCGTACCTCGTCCCCGCATCTACTGCAGCGTGCCGGCCGCCTAGCCGCCAGATGAACGACATATCCCAGGCCTACTATACTGGTGAGACGACAGTCATACGCTACCACGGTGACGTCGCATTAGGGATTGATATACATACCATCGCTGAGCCAGCTCGCCGTCCTTTGCTTTACTCGACCGACGAGATTGTTCATTCACCCGGGATCTGGATGTCTACTGGAATACTGCATTAATTGGAGAAGCAAGGAGACACACTGCCCGTCGAAAATCCGAGACTCATCGCCTGTGCTCGGAACCACTCCAATCATTGTTGGAGACCGACGTGCCTCAAGGAGTCCTGGCCTTCTCGTAGCATGGGCCAATCTTTGACGGAGTCGACGACCTTGCTCAACGCTCAAATCGGCTTTTTAGTATGTTGAACGACCCAAGCCGGGACGATCTTACTCAATGGCTGATCATCGTCGCAGAATACCCACCTCGCCTTGATACACATTCCGACAGAAGCATTTCCTCTCTTCGTCCAGCCAACTCTCACGTTACTACTGCACAACAGCCATCTGGACGAAGATGGCATTGCGATCAAACCAAGAAAATCATGGAATTTCTGGCATCCTTTCGTCAACGTTTCGATAACACCGAACGAATGCTCAATCGTCTGCCCTCGAAAAGAAGCTGAAGCTCTATTCGCACCCTTGATCGGCGGGCTGAGCGACGCTCTGCAAAACGCGGTCTCCATTAGCGACGAAGATTACTCTGTCATCACCATCGGTGGTGAAGGGCTGGAGGCTGGACAACGAGTGCTGGACCTGACCAATCCTCTTGCGCTGGCCGGAATCCCAATCTTCTTCATCACGAGCTATTACTCCGATTTCATCCTGGTTCCCTTCAGCGCACGGCCAAAAGTCATCCATGCCCTTGAAGAACGTGGATTCGTCTTCGAAGCGACAGACGAAGACGGCGAAGCAGGTCAGATGTGGAATCCTGCCAGTCCGCTCACTAGCTCCCATCACAAACGACCTGGGTCAGCGTCGTCCTTTGACTTCACGAACATAGTCAGCACACCACCTCCGACGAGCATATCCGAGCTGCAGTCAAAGACCTTTCAGCTTCTCGCGCGGCATAAGATTAGTCCAAGCGTCGACCCATCGATCGAGCTGGTGACCTGCGCCGGCATCAAAGACAGCACTCCATGCGCATCAGAAACACATTTCACGGAAGGAAAACTTCAACTGGGTCTGACCAAAGTCCTCACCAGCTTCCCACCACCGAAGTTCTTCTCCGCAACTTTCACAGATGCCGAGTCAACTTCTCTAACCATGGACAAACGTCTTCTCGAGCACTTCCCGAACGGCGGCGAAGACCTTTTACTGGGCACTCAAGGTCCGGAACAAATGGCCATCACGTTGGATCTGAAGGACCTTCCATTGGAAAGTACAGGCATTGTTTGCGGCGTTTCGAGTCGGTTGACGGATGGCATGAGAGGACGCATTGGGCGGGAAATGTTTAATATGAGCTATCTGAGCACTTCGAGGGCGGGGCATGTTATTGTGTATGAGGACGAGTTGGAGGAGGTCATGGATGCGTTGAGAGGGGCGCAGATGAATGGAGTTGAGCATTGAGCTTGCTTGCTTGGAAGCGGCCAACGCAAGCATGCATTCTTGTAGAACGAATCAGCAAGGCCTTTAGTCAAAAAAATCGCCAAAACGTTTAACATGAATCCCGCCCAGCCCGAGGCTCTCGTCCCCGGCGGATCCATTGGACTCAGCAGTGACCGCTTCATGACCAGGCCGTCTCCCATGTAGCAGAAAAAGAGCGTGAAAGTTCACTGCGTCTTCGCTGTGGCCCAAGAGCAACAATTGTTGTATCGTTGGATAAATTCTTGCGGGCAGGTCAAGCCCGCGCTGCGACCATCCTGACCACAGCATTTGTCGTAAAGAGAAGACCAGGATCAAGTTTCAGGTACCATGTACCTGCCCTTGTCTACCATCTTCGAAGGCGAGCAAGTTCCCATGTGATCGCAGGTCATGCGTGTGCAAGCAGTCAAGCTCTTGGTGAAATCGTAGAAGAATGTTTCGACGGGGCTCATCGCTGCGAACCAGCGTTCGCCGAAAGCTTTCGCGTGGTAGCCGTTCATGTAATCATAGACAGCAGCACCGACCACCGCTTGTCGCATCGCCGATCCGTCTGCAGTCTTCTCGTATGCCAGTGATGCAGTCTTGGCCAACATGGTCCAGCGGCCGCTCAGTTGTAGAAAGTGGCGCATAGCTTCGTTTTGCAATTTCGGCATCAGATATGCGTCAGCGAAAGACCAGAGATCGATGAGCTGGTGTTGAAAAGCCATGTGTGTTGTAGAGAGCCGGGAAATGTCTCTCTTGCTCTCCGCTGCGACGTAGATCGCTGAGTAATCGGGCAGTTGACCATTGGCTAGGTAACCGATGAACTGCTCGAAAGTATTCGAATCGCAGCCTGGTAGTCGCAATTCACGCTCTTTGCCTTCCTTGAAGGAGCCGTTGAGTGCTTTGACGAAGTAGGGCGAGGCATGGCAAAGCATGGCTTGGGAGACTTTGTAGCTCGATGTTGATCCGTTGAGTTTGACGGTCACAAATTCGTCTTGGAGGAACGGTCTGGAGAAGGTCAGCTGGCTGAGATTGGCTGACTATGGTTGAAGCCATCGACAAACTTGGTTGACTTCTCGAATTCCTCCAGTTCAATCTTGCGTTTCGGTGCCATTGCGTCGATTGCTATGTGGTCGTGCGAGGGATTGATGAGCGAAGTCGATGCTTGGGTATTCTCGTAGTTCTGGCTGAATTTGTCCGGTATGGTGTTGAGCTCGTCTTCGAGACACGATCTAGCACATGTCAGGGATTGGACCGCGTGGTTTCCACTACACCCATGCGACGTACCTCGTGGCTGGCTTACATGCGGCGGATTGAAAGGTTCGTTTTAATGCCGTCGATACTGGTGCGACGTGCCGGCGTGTTGATGGGGAAACCGATGTTGACTGAACCGATTGTGTGTCAAGATCTTGATCGCTGATGTCTGTCTTGCGTGCCACGAAGTCGAGTACTTGTTGAATTTGATGTATTGCCGGTGCGTCGAAAGGGTAGTCAAGGGCCGAGATGTGATCGGCAAGTTTCACAAGGAAAGATGTACCGTACTTAATTGCCGTGCTTGTGATTTCATGTGACGATGCCGGCCCTGTCTCTCATCCATCTCACACCATAAGCTCGGCATCATCCCACTCACTGTCCTCAATCACAGGCTCCGACAAGCTCTGCATCAAGGCCGGTCGCCTAAAAGCCGCCGAAGCATGTCCGACGCTTGGATCACTCCGGATCTTGTTTCTGTCAATCTCATCATCACTGCTATCGGCCAGCACATGCCACTCATCTTCGTCTCCCGGCACAAGGTCCAGTGGATCATCATCATCGGAGGAGGCCTCTGATTCGTCCTGCACCGCCGAGGGAGCAGCAGCTTTCTTGCCACGCTTTGGCTTGAACAGTGCTTTTGCTTCTTTTTCGCCGCGCATGCGCAAGCTGAGTTCCTTGGCCAAGTCGACCCAATGAAGCTCGCCTTTGCATTCCGGGCATTGTCCTTTCGTTGGCACAAGTGCATCGGCCGAGCCTTCGGCTTTCAGAAAGGCAGAGGACAGGCATTGGAGATGGGTGACAGCAGAACAGCCCTCATGATGACACACCAAAGTCGCTGCACCGGTGGCAGGAGTGCTTGTGCGACAGATTGCACATTCCGAGGCGGCTGGCTGGCTTAGAAGATCTTGAGTCTTCTCGAGTTGCGGCTTCAAGGCTGTGTAGCCCAGGTCAAGCGCATGAATACCAATCAAAGCATCGGAAGGTAGAGTTTCGTCTTTCTTTGCAGGTCCACGACTGGATTCGTCCATGGTCACTTCGAATCCTGACCGGAGCTTCTCAAACTGGTGAGTCGTCCATCTCACCCACATACGATGTACATCCTCGCAGAAGAATGTGAGCTTGAGCGGCCATCGTTCGAAGCTTTTCGCTCTGAGAAGGAGATGTAGATTGGCCAATCGATCCGTCAAGCACAGTCGTGGTCGAGCTGCTCGCTTTCGCATCTTGCCTGACTTTGGAGATATGCGAGTCTTCGTCTTTGTTTGTGTGATGCGAGAGTCGACTGCGATATGACGGGTCAAGTTTGGGTTTTGCCATGCCCATCTAGGGAAGGCAATGTCAACGTCAGCATTTGTTGAACCAAGAGGCAAGACACAATCAACGACTGCAGTGACTCACTCGAACTGCAAAGCGGCGATTTTGCTGGGAAAGCCGGTGACCAAGCATGTCATCTCCCATGGTCGAAGTGAATCTCTCGACGTCCGAACCGCACCACCCTTGGCCTCTCCATTGTGTTGTTTGAGCCGTCGCGGCGGATTGGGCGTGCTGCCAATGTACGTGGAGGAGTGGCGTGCTATCGATCGAAGCAAGTAGCAGGCATAAAATGCCGGGATGGGCGGGATCGTCTTCTCCATGGCATTGTGTTGTCGCTTAGAGGCGCAGATTGACGACTTCGCCTTGTCGCGTGAGCAAGCAAGCCGAAGACGTGAAGTCGGCGTGGGCGTGGGTTCTGCCTGAAAGCGGAGTCAAGTCCGCCTGCCGGATCTAGAATCTCGACATCACCTCCCTCAGGCCAGCCAGATGAGCGGAAGTCACGATGAGTCCGACAAGTTTGCCTCTTGCCTTGCGGACGATATTCCGGCCACATGGCCAGAGATTACTCTGCAACAACGAAAACTCCAACGACGGACTTGTATCTGTACCGTGGCTGGCTGAACTGCGCATTTATCGTCACGCTACCAGAATATCGGAGGCCAGAGTCGCTCCTTGAGATATCCATCTTGCCATCCTCGCATTCCAACTCATACCTTGCCTTCCTCCCACCTTTTCGCCATATCGACGCATTCCGCCAAATTGAGCGACTGGACCACCCCAGATGGCCAATTGTCTCGACGCAACTCTATCACCCAGACCAGACCAGAGGTCCCGCACTTGAGCACCCCTTCCGACGGACCTCGACATCGAGTTACATTGCCCGAATTTCGCAAGCGGCGTATCTGACCTCGCACCGCTCCATGCGCCACGATCCACCTGATTCGCTTCGATTTCCTCCACGATACATCTCCACCGCTGAGCGACCATCCTGCCTGGGCCGCAGCGCCCCCTCATCGCCGACATGGTCGTCCCACCGAGCGTCGGCGGACCTCCGCCGCAAATGATGGCAGCTCGAGATTCTCCCACCGCTGCAGTGGCCGGCCCTTCGAGCATGAGTGCACCAAAGGCGCTCAACAAAAACGCAACACCGTCCGCTCCTGGCACATTGAACGGCCCGCCATCTGGCAACAACCATGCCATCCCGCTCAGTGCTCGGCGGGCTGAGCCGCTCGATATGACAACTGTAGAGCGTCGCGGACACCCAAAGCGACGTGCGGACGAAAAGCCACGCAGTCACCGGTTATTTGATATTCCGAACGCGCCAGTCTTCAGACCTACGGAGGAGGAGTTTCGTGATCCGATGGAGTACATGCGCAAGATCGCACCCGAGGGCAGCAAGTATGGTATTGTGAAGATAATTCCACCAGACGCCTGGAATCCTCCATTCGCAATCAACACTGAGGTACGAAATGTTGAATCTCACAACAATTGTGATGACCCAGCTAACATGTCTTCTACAGCGATTCCACTTCCGAACCCGTCGACAGGAGCTCAACTCCGTTGAAGGAGGCAACCGAGTAAATAACGACTATCTCGACCAGCTGGCAAAATTCCACAAGCAGAATGGTCACAATCTCAATCGCTTCCCAAGCGTCGACAAGCGACCGCTCGATTTATACCGCCTGAAGAAGACGGTCGAGCGCAAAGGAGGTTTCGATCTCGTGTGCAAGAGCAAGAGATGGGCTGAAGTTGGGCGGGATCTCGGATACAGCGGAAAGATCATGTCTTCATTGTCCACGTCGTTGAAGAATTCATACCAGAAGTGGCTGTTCCCATACGAGGAGTACCTGCGCTTGGCCAAGCCAGGGGTACAGCACCAGATGGAGATGATGAATGGTGGACCGTATACCCCCTCCCCCGGTCCTTCACCGGCAAAGCGACCTCCAGGCTCCGCGTCGCATGAGCATACCCCGACATTGCAGGCATCGGCTGCTCTCAATGCGTCTCTAAACGGCCACAGTCACAGTCCTTCGCAGTCGCCATTCGCGTTCGGGCAACCGCAGTTCGCACCCATGCAGCATCACCCTGCCCAGCATATGCCGCAGCAGCACCACGTTCCCCAGCACATGCAGCAACATCATACCCAACAGCCCATGCCGCAGCATCAGACTCACCAGCATACGACACCTCACCACACTCCTCAATCGATGCCGCCTCCTCACTCAAGTCAGCCTCACCCCAACCAGCCCATGTCGCATCAACCTCAGCCACCGACCACAGGCGGTTTCACACCCGTTAATGCCGGTGGCTTCACCCCAGTCAACGCCGGCGGGTTCACCTCAGTAAACGCTCATCCACCACCGCCAGCTCCCACTCCGAGCTTCATGCCTGTCAACGGAATGAACGGATTCCAGCCAAGCAACGGAACGCCACAGCCTTCTCATCAAGCCCACCAGCATCCCGAGAACGGACCGTCTAGCAATCCGCAGTTGATCGCACCGAATCCGACCGGCCTTGCGGCACTGAAGCGACAGCATTCCGAATTGACTCCCGACGAGGTTGACCTCATGAACAGGCGAAGCAAGCGCTTGCGGAAAGATGTGCCTACGGTTGCTGGTAGCAACATGCATCACTCACGCATGTCTGCAGCGCGCTTTCAAGCCGTCCGTGATCGTGTGGACTTTCGACCGGGCGAGATGTGCGAAACATGCGGCAAAGGCGATGACCCGCATCGACTCCTCAAGTGCGAGAGCTGCGACAATGTGTACCACATGGGATGTCTGGACCCTCCACGCACACATGCGCCTGAACACGAGTGGCACTGCCCTCGCTGCTTAGTCGGTACCAATGAGTACGGCTTTGAGGAAGGCGACGTGTACTCCCTTGCCGGCTTCCAACGGAGGGCGAACGAGTTCAAGAACTACCACTTTTCGACTATCCCACGGCAATTTACTCCGTTCAACGAAAACAAGAACTTCCTTGTCGAGGACGACGTTGAGCGCGAGTTTTGGCGTCTGGTGGACGATTTGTCAGACGCGACCGAAGTCGAATATGGTGCCGACATTCATTCAACCACGCATGGCAGCGGGTTTCCCACGATTGAGAAGCACCCGCGCGATCCTTATTCTATCGATCCATGGAACCTCAACACTCTCCCACTCGACAAGGAGTCGTTGTTCCGGCATATTAAGTCTGACATTTCTGGCATGACAGTGCCATGGCTTTACGTCGGCATGGTTTTCTCCACCTTCTGCTGGCACAACGAGGACCATTTCACGTACTCGGCGAACTACCAGCATTTCGGCGAGACCAAGACTTGGTACGGCATTCCCGGCGAGGACACCGCCAAATTTGAGCAAGCATTGAAAGATGACATGCCTGAGCTTTTCGAGACTCAGCCTGACCTGCTCTTCCAGCTGGTCACCCTCGCCAAGCCCGACAAGCTTCGCAAGGCCGGCGTAAGAGTGTATGCCATCGATCAGCATGCTGGCGAGTTTGTCGTCACCTTCCCGAAAGCGTACCACGCTGGTTTCAACCACGGCTTCAACTTCAACGAGGCCGTTAACTTCGCACCTGCCGATTGGGAGCCTTTCGGAGAGGAGGGCGTCAAGCGATTGAGAGACTACCGGAAGCAGCCATGCTTTTCTCACGATGAGCTACTCTTAACCGCAGCTTCGCGCGACCAGACAATTCGCACTGCGAAGTGGCTAGCACCAGCTCTTGAACGTATGCGTGATGACGAGCTCGGCATGCGGCAGCAATTCCTGAGTGCAAGCGCCAGCATCGAAGGCGGTACATCGGCAGAGGAACCGTACCAAGGTCCTCGCTACCAGGGCAAACCCGAAACGATCGACCCAGCGACCGAAGAAGAGGAGGTCATCTGCACGTTCTGCAAATCTTACTGCTATCTCTCCCGCTACATTTGCAAGAGATCCGGCAAGGTTCTGTGCTTGTTGCATGCTGGTAGCTACGAATGCTGTGAAGCAAACGAAGCCGACCGATACTCTGGAGGAGCGTACAAAGACCATGTGCTCTACTATCGCATGGGGGATGAGCCCCTCAAGACCATAGTCCGCAAAGCCGTCGACAAGGCCAACATTCCCGAGACGTGGGCTGCGAAGGTCGACAGTGAGCTGGACGAAAACGATCGCCCTTCTCTCAAGCATCTTAGAACACTCTTGGCAGAAGGCGAAAAGATTCAGTATGAGCTGCCGCAACTCGCAGACTTGAGGCGCTTTGTGGATCGGTGCAATGAGTGGGTCGAGGAGGCCACTAGCTACATCACTCGCAAGCAGACCAATCGTCGCAAGAGTGAGAAGCCCGCCCGCAAGAGCACTGCCAAAATGGTCGAAGCCGAGGAGCGCGACAAGGAACTCCGTAAGGTTTCGAATATCCAGAATCTCCTTGCAAGCGCAGACAAGATCGGCTTCGATTGTCCAGAGATCAATACCCTGCGTGAACGCGCAGAGAACATCGAGGAGTTTCAAAAAGACGCCAACGCTGCCATTGGAGACATTCTCTCCCGCACGACTGCCGACTTCGAAGAGCTCGCTGAGCGCGGTCGAGACTTCCACGTGGATATGCCGGAGATGGACATGCTCGAGCGTGTGTTGAAGCGACTGAGATGGAACGATTCTGGCAAGGAGAAGCGCCCGAACCCCGAGACTGGCCGGCAAGAGCAGACACTTGGCGAAATCGAGAAGCACATCAAGGAAGGCGAAGAGCTTCTGGTGCCGGACACGAATCCCGACATGGCATTCTTCCGCGAGCACAAGGCTCAAGGAGAGCTCTGGGAGCAAAAGTCAAAGGAGCTCATGGCTGTCGAACAAGTGCACTACCAGCAGCTCGATGCGCTATCTCGGCAGGCTTCGACGCTTCCGGTCACACCAGAGACACTAGCGGCTGTCGATGCTATCTTGAAGAAGCAGCGTGAAGTGCAGGATAAGATCCAGTCTCTGGTTGAGCGAAGCAAGGATCCCGAGTTTCGCAATCGTCCTCATTACCGCGAGATGAAGGAGGTCATGGACGCTCTGGACGAACTTCAGAGTAAGCCCAATGGTACCATCGACCTTGAGAAAGAGTCTAAGCGTCACGAGGATTGGATGCGACGAGGCAAGAAGCTCTTCGGGAAGGCCAACGCACCATTGCATATTCTTCATCAGCACATGATCACGGTTGACAAGAGAAACGAGTCCTGCTTCGATCTGACCGACAAGCCACGCGGGCCAGTCGAGCCGTCATCTCGTGCTGCCACGCCCGAGGAAGGCGGAGGTGCTCCGCAGACAGAAGGAAGCAGCTCTAGCAGAGATGTGTTCTGTATCTGTCGCAGATCTGAAGCCGGCATGATGATCGAGTGCGAACTCTGCCACGAGTGGTACCACGGCAAGTGCCTCAAGATTGCCCGAGGCAAGGTCAAGGAGGACGACAAGTATACCTGTCCCATCTGCGATTGGCGTGTCAAGATTCCTCGCGATGCTGCGCGACCCAGACTCGAGGATCTTCAGGCGTGGCAGGATGAGCTCGAGACTCTGCCATTCCAGCCGGAGGAGGAAAAGACGCTTGCAAACATTTGCAACTACGGCCAAAACTTTCGCGAGTTCATCAAGCCTTACGTTGAGCCCGCCATGCCTCCGACTGCTGACGAGGTTGGTGTTCTGCGTTTCTACCTGCGCAAGATCGAAGGTGCCGATATCCTCCTCGCAGAAGAGACAAACTACCTGCGACGCGAGCTTCACAAGTTCGCACCTGTTGCGCCTGTTCCGCCGCCTGTTATTGCGGCCTCTGGCTCTACTCGAAAGCCGCGCCCGACTAAGCAGCAGAAGCTGATGGCGTCCCTGGGAATCACCAATCCCGACCACCTACCCACGCAATACAAAATGAAGCCGCACGTTGCGAAGCGCAAGCAGTCGAATACCATGGGATCGCAAATGCCAGGCTCGAATGCAAGTGCCTCTCCTCCCGGCTCCGCGACGCCAGGTCCGTCCGGATCAAGCAGTCACCAAAACGGCGCCTCGCAGCCATTGGGAGAGACTCCTCCGCGCAAGTTCAAGCACATGACTGCTTTGGCGTTGCACGTTCTGGAAGGTCTGGCTGGGAACGCCATTGTCGACCACTTCCTTGCATCCGAGCCTCACGCCAACCGTGATCGACTGCTCAAGGTCAAAGCTGTTCTCGAGATGAACGATCCTACCGCAGTCGTCGACTTGGAGACCTTCAAGGCGCGCATGGCATCACTACCTGCTCCGGCGGCCCACAATCCTGGTCACGGTTACGAGACACCCAGCGAGCGCACGACCATGGTCAATAACGTGTACGGAAATCAATTCACAACTGCTGCGGCAAACGATAGCTTTGCTGCCACAACGGGAGAAGCTTGTATGGGCAGTCCGGGTCAATTTTCCTACCCAGCGCCTCCAGGCGGTTCTCCTCCACCGAACAACTTCGATCCAAACTTGTTCGACACTGGCTCGGGCGACATGTTTGAGACACCTGCTCCCACGCGCCCCGAGGGCAAGGACAGCAATGCGCGCAGCAGCGCCAGCCCGGAATTCAGCAGCCGACCTGCAGGCAACACCATCTCCAGTGGCATGCCTGCTGATATGTTCGACTCACCCAAGCACAGTCAACTGGAAGTACCCACCTCTCACGCTGGCTTCGCCACGAGTGCTGGTGCCAGCAGTCCCGGGTTTGGCGGCAGTCAACAAAGCGCCGGAGCTATGGATAATGTGTTTGCCGATTTGGTGCACGACCAGGACGAAGGCATGGGTGCTATGGTCAATGCACAGCATGACGATGCCGTCCACCCGACCACAGAAGCGCGATCGAGTGATGCACACGCCGATCCGCAGCAGGATGTAGCGCAGCCGGAGGCCCAGAGAAGTTAGTTGCCTTACTGGGGTATCTGATGCAGATTGAGGGTTTCCTGGACGAGCAATGCGAGACGGAGAGAGATACGGAGAGACGAAGTGTAATGACGGGTTGCTGGGAGCGTGTTCAGCATTGCACGACCACCTGGCGTTTTTCTGATTTCTGGTTTTTTGATATCTTTGCTGTTTCGAAATACCCCGGATGTGTGGGAGGACTATGTATGGTACGAATTATCGGGCATGCAAGATTCGATCTGCCAGTCGCAGGTCTGCAGGAATATGAACACATCTTAGCAGTGCAGACTTGACCTTCGATGACAATCTCGTGTGACACCATCTGAGGACAAACGAAACGTGCATCGGACTTGTGATCTCTCATTCGCGTTTCTCGACACGAGCGAGGAGGATGGTATATTGTACATCGCTGTTTCCTTGCCTGTTGATTGACGGCTTTGTCATCTCCATCTCCACGCTCATCTACTCCGCGCCACCAGCAGGTCTGTTCGCCAGCACCTGCGCTGGGCCATCCGCACTGCTTGCATCACCCGCCGCGGCAGCACCTCTAGCACCTCCTCTCCGGCTCGCGTTCGCCTCTGCAGCAGCATCCTTCTCCGTGTTGATCTTCTCCACAATCTTCTCAATCTCCTCACCTGCCAGCATCTCCACGCCCTTACCTGGTGCCATGATGGCGATCTCGATGTTCTTGGCTCCTGTCTGCACGACTTCGAGGAGGGACTTGATGGTCAGCTCGATTGTGTCATCGCGAGGCATGGCGTCTTTGTGATTGCGTTCGAGGAATTCGCGGACGGTTTTGGAGGAGCGGCCGATGGCGTTGGCTTTCCTGTATCGATCGAACCGGTTAGCGTTTGGCCGAAGCACTCATCATCAATTGGTGGACATACCATGCGGAGTAGATGCCTGATGGCTCGGTCTGGTATAGTCTCGCCTCCTTGCTGCCCGGGTCGAAACCCACGATGAGCGTGGAGATACCAAACGGCCGCACTCCTCCACTCTGGGTGTATCGCTGTTGCACGCCGGCCACATATTTGGTGATGTACTCAATGCTGACGGGATCCTCCACGGTAAGACGATGTGATTGCGCTTCGAGACGGGCCTTGTCGACGAGAATGCGTGCATCGGCGTTGAGACCGGCGAAGGCGAGGCAGACGTGGGTGTCGACCATGCTGATCTTGGAGGGAGTGATGCGGGTGTCTTGTAGTTTGAGGGCGGATCGCTTCTCGCAGCCGAGAACGACGACGTCGGCGCCCTTGACTGCCACGGCGCAGGTTCCGCGCTTGACGGCCTCCAGAGCATATTCGACCTGGAAGACGTGGCCATCGGGGGAGAAGACGGAGAGGGCGCGGTCGTAGCCGCTGGCCATGGTGGCGGTGACGAGGTTTTATCGGTATGAGGTGGTCGGAAGTGTGTTGTTGTATTTGTCGAGAGGTCCGGAGCTGGCCGTGAGTGGAGATGGAGATTGTTCTGGCGGTGATGGAAGTTGGATGTTTCGTTATGGACTGAAGCTGTCACAAGCAATGAAGCTACCTCGTACAGTACAGGCAATGAAGCCTATTTTGCCGAGCGGTGCTCAAAGATGTGGCCCGAAGGGCTAAGACGCATTCGGCATAGCACCGGCTCCGGCCGAAAGTTCAGGGTCTTGAAGTGACGATGCTTGGCGTTTGACTTTATTTACTTCACCATTGTTCTAATTGTAGTGGCCTTTCTTTTCTATAATGAGCGCGCTAGTTATAAAAGAAAAGGGAGCACAATATAGAGAAAGTTAATAATAAGAAGAAACGTAAACGAGAAATCTAGACTTCTCCTTAAGCTCGTAATTTTTTTAATCCTATAAGTAACTACTACTACTACTCCCTCTAACTCCGCCGCCGCTACTATAGGTAGCCCTCCCTCCCGCTTCTCGCTGTCGCGAGCCGTAAGTAGTTATAGTAGAGTAGTAGTGTAGGCAGCGCTAACTATAGTAGAATACCTTCTATAAGAGCGACGCCGTTTAGCGTTACCGTCGC
>JYJE01002291.1:0-10299 GCA_000983655.1 Zymoseptoria brevis | reverse complement strand
TAACAACTCGATTCGTTAAAGGAGGGAATAGAGAAGGAGAGCCTCCTTCGATATATATATAGCTACCGCTAGGTTCTATTCCCCTATCCTTTACCTCTCTCGTTATACGCGGGGTCTTCTACCTCTTCGTAACCTATTAATCCTTAGCATTAGGCATTAAGAGGCAAGCTAGATCTAACTACCTTAATCCGTACGCTATTGCGCTCTTCGAAGCTAGGATAGCCTAGCTTAGGGGAGATAAGGCTAGACTATACTTAGGATAGCCTAGCTTAGGGGAGATAAGGCTAGACTATACTCTCGTAAGGGGGTCCTTATACTAGATCTGTTCTCGAAAGCGAAGTAAGCCGTCCTATATGTCGTATTCCCTAATAGAGAGCTTAAGCTTAAGTTCTATAAGGAATACTTATTATCCTTACTCGATAGCCTTAAGTACGTATAGATAGCTATTCCTATACGGTAATAAGAAAGCGTCTGTCTAGAGTTATAATAACTCGGTATCGTCTAGGAAGGGAGAAGTAGGCGTAGATAGCTTAGTAGAGAAGGCTCTTAGGCTAGAGTCGAGTAGGATTCCTTCTTAACTACGTAGCCTATTGTCGGATTCGTCTTATAGTATATCCTATTCTCGTCGAGATAACGTATCTAGGACGGTAGCTTATTTTCCGGGGCGATAAACTAATAATATATAGAAAGGCGCGAGAAACTTACTCTATTAGATTTAGCGTTCGTTAAGAGACTTCTTAATAAAGAAAGGCTTAAGGTTCTTATAATCCGTAAGGACCTCGAATTCGTACTTAAGTCCGCGTAGCTCTAAATTCTATTTCTTTAAATACTTAATAATAGCTAAGAGTTCTTTGTTATAGATATTATAGTTAATCTCGGTAATAGTATATCGCTACGAGAAGAACGCTACTAGTTACTAAGTCTATAGTGCCGTATTAAATTAATATAGTATACTACCTATAGCCTAGCCCGAAGAGTCGGGCTCGACTCGCGTCTTCTTATCCGGGTCGTAGCTCGCTAGGACAGGTCTATAGATAATAGCGTCCTTAATAGCCTCGAAAGCCTTATCCTATTCGTCTCCCTAACAAAAGCCTATTATCTTCTTTATAAGATTAGTAAGAGAGAGAACAAGATTACTATACCTATAGATAAACATCCTATAGTAATTAGCAAACCCGAGGAATAAGTAGACTCCGTAAATAGTAAGGGGTCTATCCTAGTCCTAGATAGCCTATACCTTTACGGGGTCTATTTATACGCTAACGCCTACCTCGACGATATATCCTAGGTATTTTATAGTATAAGTCTCGAACTCGTACTTTAAGATATCTAGGACAAGCTTACTATCCTCGATACGTTATAGGACCTACGTTACCTTCTCTTAGTAGTCTACGAGAGTACTAGACGAGAAGATAAGGATATTATTAATATAGGCTATATAAAAGTTATTAAGTAAGTTACGTAGAATCTAGTTAAGGTACTACTAGAAGGTAGCCGGCGCGCTAGTAAGGCTAAAGGGGCAGACGTTCTATTCGAATAAGCCGTAGCGAGTACGGAAAGTAGTCTTCTATTCCTCGCCTTTAGTAATACGGATCTAGTAAAACGTAGTAGAAACGTCTAGCTTCGTAAGCTACTTTACTTTACTAAGAGACGTAAGCGTCTCTTAGATAAGTAGAAGGGGAAAGTAGTATTTCGAAGTAATAGTATTTAGCCTATAGTAGTCGATATAGAAGCGAAGGCCGCTACTAGGTTTCTTAGCGAAAAGAACTAGAGTAGTAGTAGGGAACTTACTATACTAAATATAGCCCTTCTCGAGAAGTAAGTATAGTTCCTTCTAGAGGACTAAAAGCTCGTTCCGGGTTATATTATAGAGAGGGCCCTAGGGAGGTTTATTAGGTTTCCTATTACTATTAGTAGTAAGTAGGATCTTATAGTTAAATCCGGGTTAATATAGTAGTAACTACTCTCCTTCCTAGATAAAGGCGCGTATCTAGGGGTAGTAGTATTTAGGAAGCTTCTTAATAATCTCCTCTCGAGTAAGGGCTTTCTTTATTCGTAAAGCCTTCTCGATATCCTCGAGAGAGGTAGTAAAGATAGTAATATCTCGTTTCCGAGATAACTAGGTAAGGAATCTAAAGGTAGCTCTACTAACAGCCTTAGCCTTCGTAGAGCCTATTAGCTATATCTTATAAGGTATTAAAAAACCGTCGAGGAGGAACTCGAGACAGTTCGTCGACTTAATAACTTATATACTCTTATAAAAGAGATAGGGCCTTCTAAGAATAAGGTCCTCTTATAGGTCGGGTATAGTATAAGCAAATGCTATAGACTTATACCTACTAATATTAAGAGAGAACTTAGTAACGAAAGAGATTCCTTTCTTCTACGAGGGGGAGCCTTACGCGCTAACAATCTTTCGTCTCGAAATAGGAATCTATAGGAGCCGGAGTTTCTTAGCTAACTGTTCGTTTATTAAATAATATAATTAGCTACCGTTGTTAATAAGAGAGAATTAAAGTACGTCGTCGTTAATAATAGTAGAAGTATAGAAAAGAGATTGTTCTATTTTTATATCTCGAAAGATATTCTACTCTACTTCTACTTATATCTAACTCTACCTCTATAGACGGCTTATTATAGAGGCTACTTATTTTCCGATACTAAGTTATTATCTTCCTCCGGAAAGACTTCCTATATCTCGTACTCGGCCTTACTAACTATAGCTCGTATAGCGTTCGGGTTTTAGGTAGTAAGATAGGTATAGTTAGTAATAAGGTATTCTTTTATCCTATAATAGAGATAGAGGCCTTATTCCCTTTAAGCCTATATTATATCTGTCGTAACCTACTTTACTCTCTTTTTGTTACTTAATTCGACCTAGTTAGACTAAGTCGGCTCCTAATCTATTTTGTCTTTCGATTCTCGTAGTAGGGTTACCTATAACCCTATCGATAGTAGGGTCGCCTAGGGAGTAGAGGGTCTAGATATGTTCGACCGAAAACGAAGGTTTATAAGTAATCCGCTAATAGTAAGAAGGTTCCTTATAAAGGTCGAGTACTTATCTAGTAGTTTTAAGGCAAACGGGAGTAATACCTTATATATCTCTTTATTAAGAGAGTTTTCGAGAAGGGTAATCCGAATACCTTTAAGCTTTAGATCCTATACTATACCTAGTAAGAGAGTCTTAGCTATTTCCGCGTTTATAAGAATTACCTTAAATTAGGGTAGGTAGGTCGCGATAGGTTCGTTATTATACTATTATACTCTTAAAAGTATTTTAGTACTCGTCGTTATTAGTTTATGTTACTATAGATACTATATAGATACTTAAGGAAATTATTTATATTACCTTACCCGAGCCGGAGAGTGTTCTTAATAGTCGTTCTTACTATTTTCGCTATACTATCTTTAAGTCTACTTATTAAGTAGAGGAATTACTTAAAGTCCTCGCTAATAGCTATTTTATCGATAGCGAGCTTTAATAAGGCGGCGAGGTGCTAGTCTTCCTATTCTAATCTCTTACTACTAAAGGTCTATAGTATCGGAAGATACTCTTTTAGACATTTTAGCGCATTATCGTTATTTATATTTATATTTATTATTATTATTTTAATCGTCTCTAGGGTAAGTATAGAGTTACTTACTTCTAGCGTCTATTATACTAGTCGTTTTCCGGCTTACTCGAGACATGTCTCGAGTTCGTATTATATAAGCTCGTTAGCTTAATATTGTTCGTTATATATAGCTTCGGTCTCTACTATAGTAGCGTAATATTCGTTTCGAATCTACTCTATTTTAGTAGTAATTTGCGCCTAAAGTTTAGGTAGTATTTCTAATAAGGAATCTATTCGATATCGAGCTTTAGAAAATATAAGGATCTAAACTAAAGTTACGTATAGAGGTCTAGATCTAAATATATAAAATTCTAAAGCTACTAAAAAGAAGATCTATCTAGAATAGAGAAACGTCGAGTATAAGCTATATATACGCGTAGTGTTACTTAGCGTATATATAGCCTCCTACTCGGCCGAAGGGAAGCTTATTCCTAATTCGGCCTAGTAGATTTCTAAACCGGCGTTCGTCCCTTAGGCGTTAGCCTAGGTATTAGTATAGCTAATATAGCCTTAGGTACTAGCCTCTAATAATAGTATATACTTACCTCTTAGTGCCTTAGGTTAGTAGTAGTCGATTCTACCTACTATAGTACTAGTATATATCTAAAGTTATAAAGGAGAAGGAAAGGATTACTTATAAGTCTATAGCCGATATAGTAGTAGTAATAATAGCGGTAATAAGGAGTTCGGTAGTAGTAATAGTAAGGTAGGAGATAGTAGTTATAATAGTAATATAATTAGATTAAATAAGTACTATTAAGTAGTATAATTATATAGGTAGTATATATATAATAGTAGTAGTAGTAATTAAAGAGACGAATTTAAGAGAAGTTTTAAAGGACTTAAGGTTAAAATATTAATAATAATAAGTAAATAGTATATTTAGCCTATAATTTACTTATAAGTACTATATAAGTATACTATAAGTAAGAGCTAATAATAGGAATAAAGCTATTATATTATTAGGCTTATACTATAGTTAAAGGGCGTAATTTACTTATAATACGTACGCCGGCCGAGCTAGTAATACTATACCTACTAAGTTTTTATGTTTTTCTATTAGTAGGATTTTAAACATTTAATTAAGACTAAGATAGACACACTCGCACCTATTCGTAGTGCGTTCGCGTCTGTAAGAATCCTTAAAGGACGAAGAGAAGTCCTGAAGTAAGAATTCGACGAAATTCGGCTAATTCCGGAATTTACGAAAATTACAAGTTTTGGCGAAGTGCTAACTTTGCACCCTCGTCCCAACGCGATGTGACCATGACCATGTCCATTCCGAGACCTCCGGATCTTTCAAATGGCGTCGATGACCTCCAATTATTGATCATCAACTTCTTTCGATGCTCTCGACTTTCTGAACATCAACTTCCTCCCGTACATACACGACAAACAATCATAACTCGTTCGCAATGTCCACCACCTGGCCCCCCACCGAAGGCCTCTGCTCACCAACCGTCTCCCGCAAAGACGCCGTCTTCTCCATCTACGCCTCAACCACCATCTCCGCCTCCGCCGCATCCGTCCTCGAAACAGTCCTCAACGTCGACTCCTACCCCCAATGGAACACCTTCATCCCCAAAGCTTCAATCACTAGCCAACCCCCCTCCTCCGACTCCCCTCACGACCTCAGCCACATGCAAACGGGCAGTATCATGACCTTCCACGCAGTCATGAACTCCTCCAAACCACAAAGCGCGACCGAGACGAGTCTACAAGTGACGGACATCTCAACACCAGAGAAGAAGAGCACATACATTGACCAGGAAACATTGGACAGCGAACCGGCGTATACGGCGGATTTGGGCAAGGTGTACCGAGTGTGCTGGAAGTCATACGGCGGGTTCGCATCAAGAGGACTGAGGAGTGAAAGGTTTCATGAGGTTATCGTTAAGAGCGAGAATGAGTGCGAGGTTAGGACGTGGGAGGTTATGGGCGGGGCGCTGGCGAATGTTGTTAAGTGGATGTATCATAAGACGCTGCAGCAGAAGTTTCAGTTGTGGGTGGATGATTTGAAGAAGTATTGTGAGGGTGGGCAGGCTGCTTCGTCGGAGCAGTGAGGGCTACGGGAGGATCTGGCTGCTGGCCTGGATTGGGAAGCAAATGCTGCTTCGAAGAACGGGTCCGGAAGTACATGAATATGAGGGACGAAGACACCGAAACAAAGATGGACTGGACTGGCGAAAGGGGCGATAGGACTTGTTGGGAAAGTCTTCAGCTCGGGGAGCGAAGTCTTTCGAGGCCTGACCGCTGGAAAAGGTCGAGTGTATGAAACTCCGAACCAAACCTCGCTCGCCAGAGGCGACTCACATCTGGCGACACCGATCCTAGCAGCTGCCAGGCCGAGAAATTCCTCGGAAACTTCGAAGAGTACAGCCCTTCTCTCACGCAATCCTCTACGCCCGCGACACCCATGCGGCCTCCCAGCAAGCGTCGCCAGTCAGACCGCTCTGGGCTTCCACATACAAGCAGCGACTCGTCCGCTCTGAGTGCTCAAGCTTCACGATCGAACCACTCGTCTGGTAGATCAATTCGGGACGACCAGCTGTACGGCCCAAGCACAACTTTATTCGCCAGAAAGCCAGCAGACAGCCATCTGGTATACCAATCATTCGATGGATTCTTGCCGTGCTCGCCGAAACTACGACTGTCGTGGTTGACCGCCCGCGCACAACGGTCTGGTCGAATCGATCACATATAGGCATGCCACAATTATATGCAAAGCCGCGGCTGGCGACAAGAGAAGCTTCGACACAACGCGATTTGCATGTGAAATTGCGGGCACCAAGCAAGTCGTTCCACACAACGCACACAATTGCAAGCGCCACACGATGTCCACGCTCTCTCCGAGCTCTCTACACCAATCCACCGTCATGCCTACGACATATTCCCATGCGCCTCATCGATATCCTCCATCACGCCTCCAAATTGTGGCGCACCTGACGACGAAGTGTGGGAAGAAACCTGGAATCGGTGAGACCCTCTTCTGCACCCGCCCCGCTCCGCCACAAAAACTTGGAACCAAATCGCCAAGGTATGACGACTTGAACCGTTCAGAGTTCACGCCGTGCCACAAATCGGCAACGACTGTTTACCCCATCGGGCATATGCGTTGCTTTACAGCCTATCAAGTGGCTGTTGCATATTGCTGAACCAAAATCTTTCCAAGGATCGGAACCGTGTCCGTGTCGAGCGTGTTGAATCTTTGGTTCCCACCTTGGGGCCCTTGGGGGAGCTTGAAGAATGAGGTCACTGGGGTCAACAAAGGACAGGGCGTCATGCATGTGTTGGAATAATATAACAGGTACCACTGCCTGAATAATTATCTTCTTCATACCTTCGGAACTATCCAACAGTCGCATCTCTTTCACCAACGAAACACTCCAAATACTCTCACCACAAACCACAACCCTCAAACCCAAACGCAACTCTCATCATGGACGCCGCCGCCGCCGCTCTCAATAAGTTCATGTGAGTTTACTTCTTCTCTCATACTACACCTGATCGACTCGCTGACCATCGTTTCCACTGCTAGCTCAGGTCAGCCCAAATCCGACTCCAAGACCGAGCAAGACACCTCCTCTTCGGTCAAGCCCTCCTCGGCGGAGACAAGCTCGGCGGAGACAGCCTCGGCGAACACCACCGTTGACACCAAGACCGCAGGAGCCGACGACACGACTGTTACGCAGGATGTAAATGCGGCAGTTGAGCATGAGACCGTGCGCAAAGAATTCGAGACTCGCGAACACAAGGAAATTGAAAGGGAAATCCACCAAGATCGTCGGTTTCTTCCCTCCCCCGTTGTCGAAGCATCGCTCCTGACATTTTTGATACTTAGATTACCACACCACCGTCCAGCCACTCAAGGCCAAGGAGGTCGAGCCCGAAAAGCACATCCATGAGACCGCTGCGACTGAAGAGCGTCAAGTAAACAACGATACTGAGGGCGACAAAGTCAAGGCTCAGGTGGAGGCCGAGCGATCCCAGTTCCAAAACACATCGGAGGAGATTCGGGAGAGAGAAGTCAAGGTCCAGGAGCCAACTATTGAAGGCCAGACCGTGCATCACGTATGCTGCCCTTCTTGTACCTTCTTCGTCCCAAGTCATCGCTAATCTCTCCAATTTTTGGAAATAGCACCTCCACGAGACGATTCAGCCAATAATCGAGAAAGAGCGCGTCGAGAAAGAGGTCAAGCATGTCACCAAGCCAGTGCACGAGGTCGTCAAGGAGCCCACGGTGGACTTAGGTGTAACAAAGGCTGAAGCCATTCCCATCGAGCAGTTCCAGGGCAAGCTGTCAGGAGAGCACGTCAAGGAGGTCAAGCACGACGGCGAGCACACTGTCCCGTCGACGACGGCAGTGACGGCGAAGGACGAGTAGGAATTGGAATGATGGATGATGTATCACTTAGGCCTAGAATGTATAATGTGCAATGAACTCCTCTTCAGCTGTAGTCGACTTCAAATTTCGACGACTCTGCAAACCAACATTTCTGGCATGATTGTCGATGCGATCCACTACGTCTCAGAGGAAGTACGACTTCCGCGGCACAAGAGGAACCGCAAAACGGCACTACAACGGCTTCTCGATGTAGCAGATGCGGGCGGAGCGGTATGATTCACACTCGCTGGAAGCGAAGTTGTGGTGGCTGTGCTGTGCGTCAGGCATTCAGAGTGGTCGATATGAAACGTTATTAATGAGGTGTCATCAATGAATCCTTAATATAACGGGCGCTTAATGAAATATGACAGGGTCACTAATGATATAAGAAGTCATTAATAGGGGACATAGTAGATATAGTCTATAAAATCGTCGGTAACTATCCCTATTAGGAAGGAGGTAGTATAGATAGTACGTATAAAGGTGCTAAGCCGTTATATATAAGGATTTATTAATAAATTATAACGACCCCTTACTACTAGAACGGTAGAATTAAAGATTAACGTACCCTCGGCTATAGTATAAGCGTAGAGAACGTACGTACTAAGGATTAGTACGCGCGTTCTCTATTACCGTATAATAGTAGAGAACTATCTAACTTATATATATATTAGTGTTTTTTATATTTATAGTATGTCGCTAGTATTAGTATTATTGTTATAGCTTACTAACTATTATAGGCTCGTAATTATCGCCTTCTACTATACGTATAGAATTAGCTCCGTAAGGCCTTTAATACGACCGACTAGAGTAACCGGTTTATTACTAAACGATATCGATTAGACTCGAGGAGGGTAGACCGCGTAAGGTTATCTATAGAGTTGTTTAGTACTATATATCTACTAGCTCTTATACGTCGTAGACGACTAGTAGTCCTTACTATTATCGAGGAGCTCTAGCTCTTATAATACGTATTAGAATAGCCGGACGGATATCTCGATAAAATAGCGTAGTTCGTATTCGATATAATAGGTAAGGTTGTCTATAATAGGACGGTATAGAATATCCTTTAAAAGTATAGCTTTAGTCGGAAGGTAGCTCGAAGGATTACCGGTAAGTATAATAAGGAGCTAAGGAGCTATTAGAAGGTAAAGGCGACGGGCTAGCTACGCGAGAAGCTAGTATTTATTAATAAGTCGGCTATTAATAAGCGTAATAGACTAAGGAAGTATTCGTAGGGGCCTATCGGTCGTCCGGCGGATACGTCGTCGCTATCGAAGTAGTTAGAGCAGTAGTCGTTAGTACCTATAATAATAGTTAATAGCTACCTTAACGGCCCTTTACTTAAGTAGGGCGCTATTAAGGTAGAGGATATCGTTAGCTAGTTACGCGACGTTGTCCTTCTATAGCTCTTACCTAGCTCTATTATCGTTATAGATAATATAAGTATCTACCGGTATAAAGAGGTATCTATTATAGTCGCTAATGCCCTCTACTTCCTCGAATACCTACTACCTTACTTACCCGACTTTAACCCTATCGAGTAGTCCTTTAACGTACTAAAGGCGTAGATTAAGCGGTACCGGATAGAGCTACCGGCGTTCGATAGTTTCGAGGCGTTCTTAGTATATATAGTACGTAAGTAGAAGTTTAATAAGACGGCGGTAAAGTATTTTAAGAAGAGCGGTTATTACTAAAGAATTCGTTATTAAAACGGAAGCTCCCTATTAGCCTATACCGTACCGGGAGCGACCGTTACGATGTATTACTAGCGCGGATTAAGGTAAATATATCTACTCGAATTTAATCCTCCTTACTAACTATATAACAACTATTCTATTATATATCCTTAATATTAAACTCTATATATAACAAGAGCGTACGAATAAGTACGGCTAAAAAGCTAAGCAAAATGTAGTTATAGTAGCCTATAATCGCGATAGCTACTTTAACTTTACTCTTAAGGGCTCCGGCGCCCCTTCTTAATATACCTTTTCTACGCCTTTATAGTACGATAATACTTTAACCGGTGTCTAATATAGAAGCTATCCTATATATTCTAATACTCCTTATCTAGTAAATAAAGGTTAGTAATAGCCTAGTTACCGCTAGAGACTACTCGTTATATAGCTTCTAAACCCTTTAGACCGGTAGGATTACTAAACTCCTTACGAGCGCGTATAAAGGTAAAGAACGCGCCTATATCGTCGACGTCGTCCGCTTAAGAGCTCGCCGGCTTACGCTCGTAATTACTTAACGAAGGCCGTAACCTTTTACTAGTTCTAATAGGAGAGACTAAAG
>JYJE01002289.1:1837-50133 GCA_000983655.1 Zymoseptoria brevis | reverse complement strand
TAGGATTACTAGCTAGCGTTCTATATACTACGATATCTTTATACTTCTTATAATAGTAATAATATAGTTATATAGCTCTACTAGTAGCGATACTATTACTATTTAAACAACTATTATTATATATATACTAATATATAAGGGTAGATTAAGGAAGGCAGTTTTAAGAGCTATATAGCTATATATTTACTTATAACTATTAAAATTACTAAGCCCTTAAAATAGTACAACTACCCTAAACTATAGACAACGAGGGTATACTAAGGCTATTATATTAATAGTATATACACTAATATAGTAGCAGGATTACATAAGCGATATCCTTAGGGCAGGATAATAGCCAATTTAAGAGGGCACCGGTCACTAGTTGTTTAGGCACCGCTCGTTAGCATTTCCCTTGTGATCGCCACGGCCAGTCGTACCTCCCCGACCCATGAAACAAGGAGTCCCACATGCTCACGGGCAAGGTACTTGTGATTCTTGAAGAATAATGAAAGCTCGATCTGCCGGAAGCGGCGCTGATTGTCACCCGGCTTACATGTAATCGCCTCTACATCAACGACAGCGTTCGACGCAGCAAAGCGAAGGTGTACAGATCTAACAGCCTACAGGAAAAAGACCATCGAAACTGGCGTTGTTATCAACAGCTCGACACGGCATACCAACAATTGTGCCCAACTCGACGACCGCATCTCACAATGGTCAGACGCCGTCTGGTGTAGCGTGCCAGATTATTATTAGCCCCGTTTTCGTTGCGCCCGATCGCCGAAATGCGCACGAAGCACATACCACGTTGGCCAGGAACAGAGGCTAGTCAACGTCAAGTCCCGGTGTCGATCATATTCCAATGCTTTCCTAAAGGGTATCAACTCCGATTGAGTACCGCCTCTCCGTGCCCTATTGTCAAGCACATTTTTGACCATTGTTCGAGAGCGACTATGGTGGATCTTCACTACCAGCCCGTTGGTCCTTAGGCAAAGGGTTCCGGAGACTACCGCCATGTCACTCTTGCGCATTGAGAGACTAATATGACATTGGCCTGTCATTGGCATGGTCAGGGTATACTCGATACTTCTTCCGGATCTTCGTTCACATCATCCTACTTTGTTCAACTACCGAATTGCTGGGGCCTCTTCATGCACGCTGTTCGTCGACACTGACAGTACAATCCAACTCTGCCCGGTCCTCGTGGATGCAAACACACTGTGCTGACCGACGAATCGATTCCTCACGGCTCGCGCCTCTCTCGGAAGACGGCCAGGATTCATGCAAAGCCGAGCTCCTTCGATTGCTCGGGCACAGAACGGGCTATACTTTTGCCGATCCTATCCTGCCATACATCGCTCAAGCCCTTTGCTGTTATCACTGCCGTTGGCAGCAGCCTGTGTGGTTGTTGCCAGCCGGTGTTTCGGTTGGGTGGCCGTCGGACAATAATCTCATCCTAGGATAACTGGCTGCCGAAGCATCTGCTACGGCATCGCTATGGATGGACACCATCCGCACATGCCCCCCTTGGGCGTCTACTTCCCTCAACCATACCCACATCAGATGATACCTCCTCAAGGACCTTTGGATCCTCGGACGCACTCCATTCACTCAATGTCCATGGAGAGCCTGTCATCGTATTCGGAATACGAGGATCAAAGCCGCATGCCGCCACAGACCGGACCGCAGAGATCTCGGCGAAGACAAGCGTCGGGGTCAGACCACGTTAAACATCGCCGGACGAGAAGTGGTTGTTACACTTGCAGACAACGCAGAGTAAAGGTGTGTCGCGCAAAAAGGACTGCGCATTTCTGAACGTCCTGCTGACTGTGCATATTGCCAACAGTGTGACGAGACACATCCTATTTGTGAACGTACGCATCATCCACCCCGGAGAAATCGTTGGCTTGCTAATCTGGTCAGGCTGTCGCAAAGGCAAGCGTGAATGTAACTATCCCGGAACGACATCGTCATCGAAAGCTTCAAAAGCTGGCAGCAGGTCCAGAAGCTCACCTGGTGGCTCAAGTCAGTCCGGCAGCGAAGACGATACTGACGAACACGAGCCACTGTCGGCGATCCCGGACGACGAAGGAGAAGAGGAATATGCCAATGTCGAGCCTTACTCCGCGACGTCCGACTATCGTAGACCATTCGGCTCGCCTCTGACAAAAGCCGAGAGCGGGTCTCCCCCTCTCGATGAGTCGTCGAGAGCATCCACTACACGTTCTAGCATACTGCAACCCGTAAGACGCAGCTCGAAGTCGACAGCCAAATCGGAGCTCTCCTCGAGCCGTCGTTGGGCGTCTCTACCGAAGGACGTCAGGTTCTACCTCAACTATCATCGAGAGACCCTGACGCATCACCACTATCCGTTCAAGTACGACGGAGGTGACTTTCTCAGGACGACATTCCTGGAGATCGCTATGAATGACGCAAGCGAGGCGTTGCTATACGCTGTGGTGGCCTTCTCGGCATATCACCACGCGGTCGCGCAAAACGACAACAGGATATCTACGTTCCTCAATTATTACAACAAGGCAATCATCAACCTTCAGCAACATCTGAAAGGCAAGAAACACAATGTTGCCACACTTCTAACGATATTACAGCTAGCTACGATTGAGGTATGCGTCGAGCAAATCGCCTCCCTGTAGTATCAACGTGCTGACTGCCCTTCAGGAGTTTCTGGGAGATTGGGTAAACCTGCTAGGGCATCAAAAGGCCGCCTACCAGATACTGACCGATCTCTTCACACCTCAAACGATCATGCAAGACGAAACCCGCCGCAAGATCATTGTATGGTATATTCGGTTCGATCTTTTCGCGGGCATGATGTCCGGAGGAGAAACATCGCTCGATCGCGAATGGTTCGCAGCGTCCGCAGACTTCTACAAACGCCAAACGACGGATAAGCCCAACGACTTTGGGGCACGATTCGAGGAGTACTTTGCCACATCACGCCTCCTGGCGACTGATGTTGCCCTTTTGTTCGCGGGCAAGACCAAGAACGCCATCAATGATGAGCAGTTCTCTGCCGAAGTCGAACGTCTAACGAAAGACTTTGCAGATTTCAGTCACACCATCAAGACAGCCTTCACAGATCCATCATACTTCCAGAAGACTTTCTCGAGGGCTCCCAAACGCGCCGACGACGACCTTTTCAATTTTCGAGACCCGAACGCTTTGTACGCCGGAGAGCTGTCTGCCATGAATTTTGTGATCATGGATTTCATGGCCATTGAACTCATGTTCAAATATCAACTAGCCATGGCATCAGGCCAACAACCTTCCGCAGAGCTTGGGAAGATCGCGATGGAAAAGTGCAAACTTCTAGAGGCCATCGAGTACGGCGACGACTCGCCCACAGCGCTACTTGGATGCCAGGCCAGTCTCGGAATCTTGACCCTGTTCCTCCCAAAGGCCCCAGAGTACACCACATGGTGCCGACGGAAATTCGCACTGGTAGAACAGCTCGGCTACATGTATCCGGTGACATTACGGCTGCGCATGAGCGAGCTTTGGGGCGAAGATGTCTCGACATGGTGGCTCCCCAATGACGAGGGATTCCACGGCGTCATCCGGACCATACGCGATTTCATCGACTACCGAGCAACGCGGCCGACGGATGAATGGTGAGCTCCTCTTCCGCTAACCGGTCAACGGCGCAAACAGCTAACGCAGCGAAACCTTCAGGACGACGGGACTTCGAGACATGAGCGGCATCTTTCGGTCGCTCAAAATTGAGGAGCACACTGTGCCAGATGATTTGAGAAGCAGCTCTATTGACAGCGGTCCCAGTCCGTGGAAACATGAGAGCAGTCCAGACTCACAACAACCATGGCCTTGAGGGGCCTCTGAGCACAGAATTAGCTGCAAAATAGAAGAATCGAGGAACATTGTTTCAACAACCACAACGCCATCGTTCCACACGGCAGGCATGCTTGACGCCTCACAGTCGGTAAAGGTCCAATCTGAACGAAAAGTCCAAAGCCATGCAGCCGGATGAGCGCCATACCTACCGCGTTGCCACTCCGAACCTGACCAGAGCCGGAAGTCGAGCAGCCCTTGCAAGCTGTTTGCTACGAGTTGGGCAGGGTGTGCTTCGTTTCTGGTTTGCATGACCTGAAGTATCAGTGGCTTCCGGCCACGCGATGAACGGCGTGAAGTCTGTCTACTAGCTTCAACGGCGGCGCCTGCTCGGCCAGAACTGTGGAGCAATCCTTCCACTTCTTCGAAACGACTGAACGACACGTCGAGGATCCAGACGATGCGTGACTATGTACCCTACCATCGCTCTGCAGCTGCAGATCGACGTTGACGATAAAGCCCTGTATCGATCGGAAATACAAGCGGCACAAGCTTCGCCGCTCGCCGCTCGCAATTAAATGTGCCAAGACGACCAGAAAGATCGACAGATTGACCGACTCTGAAACCTGTCGTTGATTTTGACGGGATGTCCCAGCTCATCAGAACGTTTGGCTCACAAGCACTCCGACGGCGAAGATCTGTAGTGTTGCGGTCCCTATACAGGACACTGGACTCGGAGCGATCCGTTCTCACATGCAAAAGGTATGAATATTTGGGTGGTATAATTGATCTGCGACACAGATCTGTTGATCAGCCGTCAGCCATTCGTGCACAGGTGCCGCTTTGTGACGGCCATGAACTGGAAGGCCTCGGCCGCGCGGAGTCTTGCCAGATCCAGAATATACCGGCTTTTTGGAGCACTGCCCCACGCTGATCAGGTTGCGAATATCACCATAATGCACTCGTATTGCGAGATGATCCGATCACCATCATGTGAAGAGCAAGCAACGCCTTCTTTCATTTCAAGTCATCGATTCGCTGCTGATGCGGTCCGAGTATGCCGTGGTCAGGTCGTTTGGTAACAGAAAAATGCTGCATGGCTGATGGCGGGGAGGCATCAGCTGGCCCACACACATAATTCAGGTGGTCATCAAGCTTCGCCTGTAAGAGCTCGATGCTTCTCAGGCGCCTCATGATACACAGTGTTTAGCATCTTGAACTACCAACAAGAGATCTCACGATTCTGACGCCAGGCACAGTCTGCTCGTTGAGGACCGACCGTATATGCCCACAGGCCAAGCACACGTGCTAACGGTAGTAACTTCCCAATCCTGGAGGGAGATCTTCAGCACGCGTTCATCTTGCAGGAGTAGACTCGATTTGCAGTGACCATGGCTGGACCGTGAACAGCTGCTCTGTTCGTCCGATGTGGCAATAGAAGTCAGGTGAAGCTTCGCTCTACACACGTTCCGAGGGAAGAGCGAAGTCGTAGCAGTGTTCAGGGCTCCTAGATTGAAGATCCCTCGGCCTATCGAGAAACCCAATGGCTGAGGTGTATGCATTGGCAAGCGGTACTGTAATGTCAAAGTCAGAGATAGGTTATGAGAAGAGCTAATGTATGTTCACTTCAGCCTTACATCATGACCCGAAGTTCCCCCGCGTTCGAGCTTCGAGCTCAGTCTACGGACAAGACATGCCACCAACAACATCCTGCCCAACGTCATACGAACGCGACCATGGCTCTCGACAGATCACAATATAAGGACCGCGAGTTCATCGCAGTAATCGGCGACGAGGTACGTTCACACAAGCACAGACGTCCGCCTGCTCGCCAGTAGACATTCCGCCGCAGCATAAGCTAATGACGACTGCAGGACTCTGTCACAGGAATCCTGCTTGCAGGCGTCGGTGTAAGTGTCGGACTGCATCCAGCTCTCCGCTGAAGTGTCTGCGACGACGGGAGACGCTGTGCAGGAGACTGTATACGTCAGCGACACAGTGCTGACGGCGCAAAGCACGTAACCGATCCACCGGATTCCCAGAAGAACTTCCTCGTCGTCGACTCGAAAACGGAAGACAGCACGATCGAAGGCGCTTTCGACTCGTTCACAAAAGAAAGGAAGGATATCGCGATTCTGCTCATAAATCAGCACGTACGTCTTCATACACTGGGCCATTTAGAAGAGATGAGGTGGAAATGCTGGAGCTTCATACTAATCTTGTGACTACGGGACAGATTGCCGATAGAATAAGAGCACGGGTGAATGGTTATGCTGAAGCTTTCCCTTCTGTGTTGGAGATACCCTCGAAGGACCATCCGTATGACCCGGAGAAAGACAGCGTCATGAAAAGAGTCAGGAAGCTATTTGGAGAATGAGTATGGACTGGAGAAGGGAAGGGAGCCGCCGACTGGCCAGGCCGGGCACACTATCGGAGGAGTTGTTGCGCGGTCTACAACGACACACTGTGGATGCTATGAACCGAACTAAGAGATATGCACCTTCACTCACGACTTGCGACGGGAGAGCCATCACGGACAGCAGACTGTATACCGAAGAACGCCGCGCTGCTTGGTGCGTCCATGCATAGTCCACAATCATTAAGTGCCCTTGCAGATACCCGTAGCATATCTACATGACATGGTATCGACCAACGCCTGAAGCTTGACCACGTTTCGCCTGTCGCCGAATCTGTATTCTTGTCCCTAACACATGCATGTGGCACATCACTATCGCCTACAATCCCTGCTTGTACACCACAGCTCCTCCACGTTTGAACTCAACGCTCGCCTTCAAGCAAGTCACCTTGTCCCCATCCTTGGAAACGACGTCCGCGGATACATGGTAGTTGCCTGGCGGGATCTGCGCTGGCAGCTTCACCACCTTCGTGAGACCCATCTTGCCCTTCTTAAGCGGGCATTCCAGATCGACGTTCTTGACGGTCTCGCAGAGGTCGGCGCTTTGGTTGATGATGGTGATCAGGCCGTATTTAACTTGCAGTTGGATCTTTGCGCCTTCACCAACGTCCTCGCTAAGTATACCCGAAGCCGTGATGGTGAGCTCAGTGCCGCTGTTGGAAGAGTACATTAGCAGTGTGACAGGGTGTAATGGCCGGAGCATAGAGCGACCTACGCGCGTGGTGGGTTCGGGTTGAGGTCGACCTTCTTCAGTGCGAGGATGTCATCCTTGGGATCTGCGCAGTGCTCGAGAGGGTTCTCGCCTGGGATGGCAAGGTTGGCGTCTAGCGGTGCGGCATCGGAGCTGCCGAAGAAGGTGGAGCGCGAAGAGACGTGGGTAGCGAGGAGCGCAGAGGTCGCGAGGGTTAGAAGCTTCATGTCGGCGGTGTGATGGTCGAAGGATGTGAAGGTACTGCGGTCAAGATAGGTAGGTCGACAAAGCGGCGTTGGTGATGATGTTGCTTGCGTCGACTTGCTATGACGGAGAGTCAGGCAGATGTACGAATCCGAATACGAGATTTCACGCGATCCCGAATCCGAGAGTGAGGGTCCGCGGATTTGCGTGCACCACAGGCCACGTTGGATCAGGAGACAGCCAGCAGTTGCTCCAGAACATCTGCCTTTTGCTGAAGAACATACACACATTGCCGTATCCGCTCTCGTCGTTCCTTCTCACGCGATCATTCGCCAATCTCTACATCGCTGAAGCAATACCGGTGACCACAGCCAGGGAGACAGCGCCGGTCCCTTGCGTGGAGCTCCCAAGGGCGAGCCGTCAATATGAGACTCGATGTCAAGGTGCGCTGCCATTGCTGCTATGAGCAAGATCGTCAGGATTCGTCAACATGGGAGCCAAAGTTAACCTTCAGGTACAGAGACAGCTATTTGCTCGCAGCGAGAGGGTGAAGGGCATTGACTTTCACCCTACAGAGCCATGGGTGGGTGCTTCCTAGATCAATGGCGCGTGAAAGCTTTCTGACGACGTACAGATCCTTACCACCCTCTACAGCGGCCATGTGTACATCTGGTCCTACGAAACGCAATCGATCATCAAGACATTCGAACTCACCGATGTCCCCGTCCGCGCCGGCCGATTCGTTGCGCGCAAGAACTGGATCGTATGCGGCAGCGACGATTTCCAACTACGAGTCTACAACTACAACACTTCCGAGAAAATCACATCCTTCGAGGCACACCCAGACTACATCCGAGCGATCGTGGTGCACCCCTCACAGCCGTTTGTGTTGACAGCCAGCGATGATATGACGATCAAGCTTTGGGATTGGGACAAGCAATGGAAGTGCGTGCAGGTATTCGAAGGACATAGCCATTATGTTATGGGCTTGGCAATCAACCCCAAGGACACCAACACATTCGCGTCGGCCTGCTTGGACCGGACGGTCAAGATTTGGAATTTGGGTTCTGGCACGGCGAACTTCACATTGGAGGCACACGAAACGAAAGGTGTCAATCACGTCGACTACTACCCGCAATCTGACAAGCCATACCTTTTGACTACCTCGGACGATCGCACGGTCAAAATCTGGGATTATACCACAAAGGCATTGATCGCGACTCTCGAGGGCCACACGTCAAACGTTTCCTTTGCGTGCTACCACCCCGAGCTTCCAGTCATAATTTCTGGTTCCGAGGATGGCACGGTCAAGATTTGGCATGCCAACACGTACCGCTTGGAGCAGTCGCTTTCGTATGGCCTGGAGCGTGCATGGTGTGTTTCGTACCAACGAGGCAGGCAAGGGATTGCCATGGGTTTCGACGATGGTGCTGTGGTTGTGAAGATGGGTCGGGAGGAGCCAGCTGTTTCCATGGACGGTTCTGGCAAGATCATTTGGGCACGGCACTCTGAGATTCTCACTTCAGTCATCAAGGGCGGAGACAAATCTATCAAGGACGGCCAGCCGATATCACTTCCATCGAAAGATCTTGGCAGTACTGAGCTCTACCCTCAAACACTCTTGCACTCTCCCAACGGACGTTTCGTGGCAGTATGCGGCGATGGTGAGTACATCATCTACACAGCATTGGCGCTTCGAAATCAGGCCTTCGGATCTGCGCTAGACTTCGCATGGGCCTCGAAGGAGAATGACAAGGACTATGCTATTCGAGAATCGCAGTACTCCGTCAAGATCTACCGCAATTTCAAACCCAAATCCGGCGACGGCAGCGTGAACGTCGGCTTCACCGCGGAAGGACTCAGCGGTGGCGTTTTGCTCGGTGTCAAGGGACAAGGTGGCATTGGCTTCTTCGACTGGGAGACGGGCAAGCTCGTGCGAAGGATAGAGGTCGAGCCTCGCAACGTGTACTGGTCGGAGTCAGGGGAACTGGTGTGCCTTGCTTGCGAAGACACATACTACGTGCTTCGATACTCGCGGGAACAGTACCTCGCAGCGGTACAGTCTGGGCAAGTGGAGGAGGACGGTGTGGAGGAGGCCTTCGAGGTGATCTGCGATATCAATGAGAGGTATGTGGAAACGATCGCGAATGGGCGAGTGCATGCTGACATTTCGATAGCGTGAGGACTGGCCAATGGATTGGCGACTGCTTCGTGTACACCAACAGCACCAACCGTCTGAACTATCTGGTCGGCGACCAGACCTACACCATCTCGCATTTCGACCAGCCATACTATGTCCTTGGGTATCTCGCACGGGACGGCAGAGTCTATGTCTGCGACAAGGACGTTGCTGTTACATCTTTCGCTCTTTCAGTCAGTGTCATCGAGTACCAGACACTCGTCCTTCGCGGTGATCTGGACGCTGCCACCGAAATGCTCTCACAAGGCGAGATTCCGGAGGAGCAGAAAAACAAGATCGCTCGGTTCCTCGAGGGTCAGGGCTACAAGGAGCAAGCGCTCGAGGTCGCTACAGATTCAGAGCACCGCTTCGAGCTGGCACTGGGACTGGGTGAGCTCAAGATTGCTCTCGAACTTGCGAGGTCAGCCGACGTCGAGCACAAGTGGAAGACAGTCGGCGATGCTGCGCTTAGTTCGTGGGATCTGCAGCTGGCCGAGGAGTGCTTTAGGAATGGCAAGGACCTGGGCAGTCTTCTTCTCCTGTACACTTCGTCATGCAACGAAGAGGGCTTACGCTACTTGGCGGAGAAGGCGCAAGAAGCTGGCCAGCACAATGTCGCGTTTACGTGCCTGTGGCAGATGGGCGATGTCGATGGCTGCCTCGACATTCTTCTCAAGACGGGCAGAACGGCCGAGGCTGTATTGTTCGCGCAAAGCTATAAGCCCAGTCGCTGCACAGAAATCGTCAAGCTATGGAAGCAAGGTCTCGAAAAGACTGGCAAGAGTAAAGTCAGTCGATTGCTTGGGGTTCCGGGCGAGGATGAAGAAATGTTCCCGGAGTGGGAGGAATACCTTCGACTTGAAAGCGAGGGCGGTTCGCATGGTGACCTCATTGATGTCAACGGTGCATCAGACGAGGCGCCGGCGGTCGACGAGGCTGCAGAGGAAGCAGATACCGCGGAGCCAGAGGCGGAGGAGGAGGATGAGGCGGTCGCGGCTGACGACGAGGTAGAAAAGGATGAGTAAATGATCACGATGATGGGGTGACAACCTCGGGCGTTTGAGGAGCTGGTCAAAAAGGGCACATGTTGGCAGCGAATTGGCAGTGCCTTGGCTGGGTCGTGAATGTCACAATGCTTTGTTGGCAGCGCGAAGTGTAGGTATGATCAATACATGCTTCTCGACAGAACTCGCATTTTTGCTATTCGAGACCGCGGACGGCCGAGCTCTTGCTGTTGGACGTGACTCCGGCCGCCTGGGCGTGTTGCGTTTTGAACGTTCAAGGGGTGTCGTCAAAATCCATCGAATTCAAAGCTCGGACCGCGTCCTTCTCGGGCACTCTCCATACCACTTCACCATACGTCTCATCTGAACGCTCGAAGCTGTATCTTACGTCGACCGAGCATCAATGGTATTTCGGACAGAATACAGCGATCGAGTGACATACGGCCACTGCAGATGCCGCTCAGCAATGGAAATCCAGCCACGGACGCCTTAGACGCGGGTAATCATGAAATAGATTCGCGTGTCCACGAGAGCTGAAGCTGATCAGCATCCCAGTTGACTATGATCCGATTGACCACCTGAACGCGCTGTTCTCCCACCCGTCTACACTCATGCAAGTCGCAAGCGTTTCGATCTCCCTCCAGCAACACCAAAATGACCTCGACCGCGATATATTCTTTCTTGTCACATCCCAGACAACGTCCGATGACGACAGTGTGCAACGGATTCAAGATGCGAAGTCAGAGCTGGCCGAGTTGTTCGCGAAGATTGAGGGAGTGCGCGAGCGGGCGCTGGAAACTGAACGGACAATCACGGAGATGACAGCGGACATCAAACGTTTGGACAGCACGAAGAAGAACCTCACGCTCTCAATGACGGCGTTGAAGCGTCTGCAAATGTTGACCACTGCTTATGAACAATTGCGTGGCCTCATCGAGACGAAGCAATACCGGGAATGCGCCCATCTGTTACAAGCTGTCATACAGCTCATGGCACATTTCAAGAGTTATCGAAGTATCGACCAGATTGCCGCACTGAGCAAAAGCGTGGCGGACATTCAGAGGGAGTTGCTGGAGCAGATTTGCGAGGACTTTGAAGTGACGTTTGCAAAGAATGAGATCTATCAGAATCGGACAATGCTGAACGAGGCGTGTCAAGTGATGGATGCGCTGGGCGAGCACGCACGGTCGAGGCTGATAACCTGGTACTGCAACACCCAGCTCCGAGAGTACCGGCGGGTCTTCAGAGGGAATGATGAGGCTGGATCCTTGGACAACATCTCCCGGCGATATTCCTGGTTCAATCGAATGCTCAAGACTTACGATACTGAGCACTCCATGCTCTTTCCTGCTTCTTGGAAAGTGAACGAGATGCTGGCCAACGCGTTCTGCGAAAACACAAGGGACGACTACAAAGGAATTCTTCAAAGGTCCATGCGTAGAGCGGACGGTCAGCCGCCTGATGTCAATCTTCTCCTGTCCTGTCTTCAAGAGACATTGGATTTCGAGCACAGTCTCGAGCGACGATTTTCTTCTGGAGAGTCGAGGTCATCTATGGATACCGTGAACTCGATTGAAGACAGACGACCGGGCTTCAGTCAGGCCATTTCGGAAGCTTTCGAGCCATATTTAAGCATATGGGTGGAGTCGCAGGACAAGCAGCTCTCAAATCTCATACCCAGATACCGACAACAGCCTGTTCGTCCTCCGGAAGAAGAATTCCATTCCCAGCTGGTGATTCCATCGTCTACGGAATTGTTTCACAGCTACCGCGTGACCTTGGCGCAATGTGCAAAGCTATCCACAGGAAGTCGATTGCTGGAACTATCAAAGACATTCGCAAAATATCTGGATGCCTATGCACAGCAAGTGCTCTTTTATTTTCTCTCCGAGAAAACGGGCGGTCCCAGCATGGAGGACGCTCTGATCATCTTGAACACCGCAGACTACTGCTACCAGACGACTACCCAGCTCGAGGAGAAGATCAAGTCTCGTATCGATGAAGACTTGCGCGAGAAAGTGGATTTACAGTCACAAGCCGACACATTCCTCGGTGTTGCCTCAGCTGCTGTCCGTGGCCTGGTACACAAGACGGAAGCGGACTGTGAGCCAGCCTGGCGAGAAATGCGCTCAGTACCCTGGAGTAAAATGGACAGCGTCGGCGACCAAAGCTCGTTCGTATCATCTCTGCTGCAACGAGTCAAAGACCGCAGCCGAGAGATTCTGCGCTACTTACACAAGCCCCACTACGCTCGCGCGTACTGTGACAACATGGTCGACGCACTCACAAACACTCACATTCTCAACATTGTCGCGAGCCGCCCCGTCTCAGAGACAGGGGCCGAGCAAATGCTTCTTGACTCTTACGTTTTGAAGAAGGGTTTCGCCGAACTCGCGACCCTGAACGCTGAGCCAGGCACGCCAGTCAACGCTGTCTTCGTCAAGCGCGTCAATCAGACCACGGCAAAATTGGATCCAATCCTCAAAACTCTGCAGGTCCGCGCATCGCCGCCGGAAGGGCTCGTGCAAGCCTATCTCATTCACATTCGCGACCGCTCGGAGCCCAATTTTCGAAAAATGCTCGAGCTGAAGGGCATTGCGCGAAAAGGAGACCAGAACCACCTCATTGAACTGTTCAACGCGCACAAAGCCAGTTCTGCCAACGAAAACCTTCAGAACAGCAATCCACTTATTGCCTCACTACAACTCACACCACAGGGTCCAACGACTGCCACAGGACTGGGCCTCGCCGCATTGAAGGATAGCGCGGCATCGCACTCGACGCCCTCACTACCGGCCCGCTTTGACCCGTCCAATTTCGGGAATGTGCTCATGAACGCTGCGAGAGATGCGGGAGACCGCTTCGTGTCCTCCGGGTCACCGCATCTCGGTGTGGGCGGAAGAGACGGCACTACGTCAGCGAACAGCGCCAGTCGAACCACCTCGCCGCCCATCGGACGTGCTTCGATCGACGGCGATGGAAGTAGAGACGGTGCGACGCCGAGCTTGAACGAAAATCTCAGAAACTTGGGCAAATTCTTCAAGGTCAGAGACGGAGGTGGCTTCGGAGGTTTTGGTAGGTAGACGAAAGTGAGCGCTGAACCAAATCTGAACTCCAATTCATTTCTCAAGGTCGGCTCAAATCGTGATGTTCCAGCAGGAGTTTACTCTCGCTGCACCTCTGCTGCGCTCCCTGACTACTTCTGCTCTGTACACATCAGACATCTATACGCTTCTGGCCGCAGCGGTGTTCCTTCGCGGTACTGTTCGTCTATGCACACCCTGTGGAACACGTGTCGGCACGCAAACACCACCAGTGCCAGACGCTTCGTGTCCTCCTCGTCACCACCGCTTCTCTCCAATGCATTTGCCTTGGCTTTACCCCTGGATAATCGTCTAGCCTCCGCTCCACCACTTCTCTCCAGTATCTTCCGCGCCTTGTCCGCTTCCCTTCCCTGCTCTCGAGAAACCCACTCGTCGAACACGATCTCGCCCGTTGCAGGTCCCCACGCCCGAAGCTTGCATCGTTCGCAGACTTGAGTGCGCGGGCGCCAGCCGCGTTGGCGAAGCGCGTTCGCCTGTTTGATGTCCGCGAAGACATCTGATCCGAGCAGCTCGTTGGCAAGGGAAAGAATTCCTTGCTCGAACGTGTAGGCTGAGAAGACGTCCGATAGAACCGCGCGTAGGTCGGCCAAAGACGGTGCAGTCTTGGCGGCTCTTGTCAGGAAAGCTCGGAGTATGCGTAGAAAGCTGAGGTGATCGGCAGGCTCTACTGTACGGGTCTCGCTCCTTGCCTTCGGATCGAGGCTGGGCGTCGAATTCGTTGCGAGCAGCGCTGTAAAAGCTTGCTGGACGTTTGAGCGAAGCGCGAGAGCAATCTTCGATGTGTCAAATCTATTTCTGTCGACTTCTCCTTCGCTCGGATGTTCGTCGAGATGTTTCATGGAGACAGAAACTTCTTGAGATGCCTGTACCACAACATCAATCAGATTCAGCCAGAGGTACTCGTCCAAGTCGAGATCGTTTTCATCAACCTCCCACGCGAAATTCGTCCGTGGGCGAAGTTTGCGTGCCACGGTTGCACTTTGACTTTGACAAAGCCACATCCCGATCTTGTTATACTTTTCGAGTTCCTCTGTGAGATCATCCGAAGTCTCTTGCGAGGAATCCACATTTGGACTCGACGCGGCAGCAGTGACCAGGCTCGTCAAAGCGTGCTGTATGCTCTGCACGTGGGCTAAAAGCCGGTCCATTGCGTCTCGTGCGAGGCCATCTCGAGCGAGTAGCGCTACAGCCGCATCGATGACGCCGCTGGACTCCATAGCTGGCAACACCTTTTCAAGCCGCAAGTCACCGGACGGTAGCATCTTGACATAATCGGCAACGTGGCCCGGATCATGCCTACACATGAGCTGCACGTACTGCTCAACGAATGGAGAGCTCTGTTCTGGCGTCAAGGGCATGGAGCAGATCGTCGAGTCCCGCAGAAGCCCGGGCTCTAGAAGCGCTCGCAAGAACAGAAATTGCTGATGAGAATCTTCTAGAGCGTCGACGCTGGGTTGCAGTAGTTCGAACGCACATGTTGCCAGCGTTCGTGAAGTCTGCACAGGGCTTATATCGACTAGGTCCTGGGCATGTGCAGAGATGACAAGCTTGACGGATGCCACATCCTTTTGAGTCAGTCTAGTCGTCGCCCGCAAGCACGACGTGATGCAGTCGAATACGCTCTGCTTGTCTTCTGGATCCTCAAAGTAGGCTTCCAGAAGCTTTGTGAACATGCGTTCGCCGCGATAGACAGATTTCAGTACCCGAAGGAAGCGCGCTTGTCTCAGTGCCTCGATTAGTGCAGCAACATCAGTCGGGTGATATGCTGAGAGTAGATATTCCACGCTGAGCTGACAGTCGTCTCTCAAAGAGTCCAGAGGTGGTCGGCACAGACGTTGTAGGACGCCGTTCAAAAGAGACCCAGACAGTATGAGCTGTCCGGGATACTTTGGAACGCTCCGAGCAACAAACATGTCCAAGTAAATGACCTGTTCTGGCACGAAGTCCCCTTGGCGCATAACGTCCAGCATGATCTCGATGATTTGCTGTCGACTTTTCTTCGGACTTTGTCGAATTGAAGCTCCGTTGACCCGGGATGTACCGTTTGTGGTGAAGTCATCCTCGAACTCGTTCAGGAAAGAGTCCTCGAAAGCCTCGTTCAGCATACTCATGAAGCTCGCGACGTCAAATTGAAGCAAAAGGTCAAGGTAAGGGAACGCTGGCTCTTCTCCGGCGGCAGTAGCTGTATTAAAGATCTTGTCACTGCCCGGTGGCCACGCCGTGACTGTGCCTGCGAAGAGGTATTCGTAGAGGTCGCTCCTCGCGCTATATGCTTCGCTTTCAGCCGCAAGCTCACCCTTGGGGTAGCGACGGCCTGTCAAGGAGTAGGCCAGGAACGGAAATACTTTGGAAGCCGAGTCGTAGAAGGGATTGTTTGGAAGTTCATCAGCCGCATCGCCATCTAGCGACATCTTCACCAATGCTAGAATGTCGACAAGGGGTGTCACATAATCGCCAATCGCCTGCGTCCAAATGTATATGAGCGCGTCATAAAGGCTATGCTGCCGGCAGAGCATGGTGACCTGGTCTAGATCGAAAGAATGTGGCTCCAATCGACACAGAAGCTCCTCCAGCCGAGCGGCTTGGTTCTCGCTGATGAAGTGCGAGACCATGGCTTGGACGACCTCGGGCGCAAGCGTGTTGACTTCGCCGTCAAGTATGTATGGCTCGAGGATCGAGATGAATACAGCCTCCTCGTCAGCTTCTTGGAAACAATCAAAGACATCGAGAAAGAGGTAGTCGTGCTCCTTCATAGTGATGCAAGCCTCAAAGCAGGCTTCAGCCAGCTCTCGCAATCTGGTCGATCTCGCACTGTCCTGCTGTGAGAATGTGTAGTTCAATGAGGCAGATATCATTCCCATGATCCTTTCTCTGACCATTTCATGTCGAGTAGAGTCAACCTCAGGTAACCCAATTGTGATATTATTGGCAGCACCGGAATAGTATTCTGTTGCGAGTCGAATTGCTGCGATATGATCGCCTGCCTCCATCAATGCCAGCAGGCGATCTGCCCAGTTTGATAGTGTGCCGACTGTCAGATCGTTGAAACCGAGGAGAAATACTCGCCCTTTGTAGACTCGGAAACTCATGTAGAATGCATCTGCAACGACACCGTGAAGAGAGGGGTCGTCGGGGTTGAGCTGCTCCACGACAGCGTGTAGCTGGTGAGAGAAAGGATCCTGATGGTAAATGTGATGATGAAGCAGGTCGATCGAGTCCGTTACTCGCAACTTTCCGTCCTCGACAATGAGAAGGCGTTGACTGATAGTCAGAACACCCAACACGGACCGCCCAAGCCACTGAACAGCGACTATCGCTTCATCCGCGCGCCAACGACTCCTGGGACTGAACTCCAGCGCAGACGGCTTTTGTGGATCTGTCGACGCCTCATTTTCAATGATCTTCACGTCCAGAACAGTCAGGACGTTCGACCAACAATACACAAGCTTCGTGTCCGAAGTGGCCTTGTCCGATTCTGGGCGCGAACTCTTAAGTCTCACAGCTGGAAACCAGGCAAGGCATCCACTCAGCGTGCTATGAGGCGAAAGCTCTTTGGGTCGTGGCGCCTTGAATTGCGTACGTGCGATCGGCGTAGTTGAAACGATGACCAACAAGTATGGCGTGAGAAGTGCTGTCAGACCCATTTTGTCGGTTGCTTGCTCAACGTTTCCGAGAGGCAATGGGGAGAAGGCTAAGACAGAGCTGAGCTTCTTGCTTCGCTCAACCTGGAGCTCGGCAGGCGGATAGCGTCCGAGCAGACGAGTCGTCTTCACAGTCCTGACGACAGGACCGAGACCTCGAGTCGCAAGATGAGAGAAAGCCATTCCCCCTGCATCTGCCGATACTAAAGCGGTGTGTCTAGTGCCGAGGAAGCCAACATGTAGGACTGCACAGCTGCTCATGTGCCCGTCCGAATGCTTGGAATCCTGGAGGACGCTTTGATCGAGTGGCGAGATGGACAAAAACGGTCTCGCGGGCCTGTTAATCTCCCACGTAAAGATACTACCATTGGCATGACCACTGGCTATGGTCGAGTAGTCCGCTGCGATGGCTAGGGCTGTGACTGAGCCACACTCGGTTGCTTTAGTGCCTTGTCCGATGATGATCTTCAATGTCTGGTGGTAATCAAAGCCCAATACGAGTCCCTTCGAAGTGCCGATGGCAATCAAAGCCGAGACAGCAATACACGTAGGCCGACCAAAATTGCGTTTGCCTGCTTCTGAGAATGCCTGTCCAGTGATCTTCCGCAGTTTGGTCCATCTCACAACGTCCCATGGTGCTTGAGGGACCTCAGAGTCCGCTTCCGAATTTTGTGAAGAGATGCCAGACATACGTGAAGACACCGATATCTGCCTCGAATGTGGACTCAAGAACGCCGGTGATTGCGCTCTCGGTGAGTTGGACGGAGATGCCGACAATTTTGCCTCGAAGCGACGCTCGAATGGCTGCAATGCACCTGACGGAGTTCTGTTTGGCCCTTTGCAGAGAGACGGAGACGCACCGCGTCCAAGGGAGGAAACAGGTGAGCCACGCACAGATGGTGTATCGTCCGGAATTGAGCCAGAATCCGCATTGCTGCCCAATGGACTTCTCCTAGCTGGAGTCCTAGGACCAGAGTTCAAGTCTTCGCGAGACACGTCCCCTTCCTGGCTCCTGCGAAGCTGCGGATAGTCCTGGTCGCTCCCATCATCCGCTTCCTGCTCTTCGTGGACTTCCCCGTTGACAGCACTTTCGGGTAAGACTCCATCATCCTCAACCAGAACATCCACTTCAGCATCTGGCTCTATGAAGTCTCCAAACTCTGTTGCCTCTGCGTGTCCTTCACCGTTCAGCCGTGCCTCCGAATTCCGCGTCAGCTCGTCCGCTTCCACGTCTTCATTACTCCCGCCTTGGTGGCCATCTCCGCCGGTAGAGCTCATCGATGTTCTGTATTCACGCTCATTGCTCTTGCCTCATTCGTTCCACAAGCATGCACTCAAGCTCTCGTAGGCTGTTTCTCTTATCGTATCGTAACGTGGATCCTGACGAGGGTGGGATTTGGCCAGGGAATTTCGAGATCTCTATCACGTCCAGTCCGTTGGTGATACACGTGTAGTATTCGTTGTTTGCTCCCTGTAGCATCAAAGGCGCACAAGATTTTGCAGCCCGTGAGCTGCTCGTAGTTTGCGAACGACCGTGACGCTCTGATGAAACGATGAAGTTGACGCGGCGATCGGCATGAGCTCCGCAGCAACCACGAAGCGTTCACATGCCGGCTCTTGAAAGTCTACTCGGTCTACAACAACACACCAACGACCAGTCAAGATGTCGGGAATAGGCGCAGAGCTTCCTCCACATCTTCTAGCGAAACGAAAGCGGCAACAAGACGAAGATGCGGATGTTGCACCAACCACAGCTTCCGGCGCAAAGCGACCTTCGAGTCCAGATGAGCCGGACAAACGACAAAGAGTAATAGGACCGGCCATGCCACCTGCACCTCTTGACCAAAGACCAAGCCATCCGCCAAATACTATCGAACATGACAGTAGCGACGAGGACGACGACTTTGGACCAGCATTACCCACGGGCGATGCCATCAGCAACGACAACGACGACCACACACAGAACGCAGTCTCGGATGCACCACAGGCTGAGGAGAAGCTGAAAAGAGATGATTGGATGATGATGCCTCCGAAGCAGGACGATCTCGCAGCGAGAATGGATCCCTCAGTGCAGAGGCCGCGAGGATTCAATACTGGCAAAGGTGCCAAGGCACCGAACACTGGGGGAGACGATAGTTCAATATGGCATGAGACACCGGAGCAGAAGAGGAAGCGCCTGGCGGACGAGATGATGGGAGTTGGCACAACTTCGACTACAACACGGCCGAATCCAGCCAAGATCTCAAAGAAGACTGGAGCGCATGAGAAGATACAGGAGCATATCGTAAGTGCCTGGGCGATGCAGCCTTTGGGTTGTGGGATAAGCGCTGACAATCGTTACAGGAGAAGACACGAGGGCCATCTCTCATGGACCAACATGCGAAGACGAAGGGCGTCGATGCGGAAGATGATCCCAGCAAGCGAGCATTCGATCGCGAAAAGGATATGGGAAGTGGAGGTCGTATATCGACGACTCAGAAGCGAGAGATGCTCAACAAGGCTGCCGGTTTCTCGGACAAGTTTTCAGGGGGATCGTACCTGTAGCAGTCAAGAATAGCTCACTCGCTCGCCACCACGCATGGCTTTCAACTCCGATGTGTTGACCTGACTGTATTGTAACGCATGTGCTGGATTCCATTGTGCTCGATGAGCCGGGCTTGCTGCATGGACGAGATCCAATCTGCGGTCTCGATGATGTAGAAAGTTGGCAATAACAACTCCGTGAAGAGAGGCTTCCTACCACGCAGAGAGGCTTCCAGGAGCTCGTAATATGCGTTCGCATTGGTACATGACTGGCGCTCGAGCATGTTCGATATAACGGCGGCTTTGCTGCTCGGTGGCAATATTCAATGCGTGTGTATCAGAGTGGATGTCCTTGCACATCAAGATGAAGCTTCCAGCAGTGAACTATTCCGGATGCGCCACAAAGGTACGCTAAAATGTCCGCGCCACCTGCGAGCTGTCCATCTTCATCACCAGCCCGATCATCCTCACAACGTAACCTATCTCATCAGCACCTCGACCGCCGCTCAACTCACTAGTTTCGACGACAATCTACGACATCCGAACCGGATCCTCGACGAACTGATCGCGCTCGCGGTCTATCCTCGCCGTCATCGAAAGCCTTCGCCTTGTCCCGCCATCCTTGGAACGACCCGGATGGATATTGCTGCCAGGCTTCAGAAACGCCAGAACACCGGAGACATGAGCAACTCTGTCAACGACGACTACTATGATGGTAACTGGTGGTGGTCAGACGTAAGCATTCGAGCCGTACGACATCAACCATTCATTGACTCGCTAACGTCTTGACAGACCGGCTACGCAATCAGATACACCATCATCATCGTCATCCTCGCCATCATCCTCCTATACTTCGTGGGCGGCTACTTTCACGCCCGCCGCCGCATGAAGAAAGGACTTCCTCTCAAGCGATACCACAGATGGATGGTACGTCGCCAATATAGACAACAACAACATGCCGCGCCGCAATACAACGCCTATTACCAGGACCCCAACCAGCAAGGCTACCCGATGCAGCCGTATGGAAACAATCCACCTCCACCGTATGTGGCTCCGCCTCCAGCCTACGCGCCACCCGAGGGCGCTTCCAAGGCCATGGCGGATCAGAACTACACACAATTTGGACAGGCGGGCGGACCGAGTGGACCGCCTCCTCCGGCGGCGATGCGGCAGTGAAAGATTGAAATACAGTATTGGAAACATATGAGCGTTTGGAAGCGTGCATGGAGTTCTTGCGGGTACAGAATGATGAATTGGGAAGAAACAAGGAAGCATAGCGAGCGTGGGTGGGAACACATAGGTTACGAGGAACCACTTCGACTCTTCGACTCAACAGGCAGGAATCGGTCACAATGGCTTAGGGTATACTACAGTCATCAGGTCAATTCATTCATCTGACGTTATGCCTAAGACTTCCAGCCCCACTGCGGTGAGTTTCGTTCTCACTAAAGGCTAGCAAGCGGGTCCTTCTATACGCTATGATCCACCACGTAGCATCCAAACTCCGTATGGTCAACGACGATGGCTTCCATCAAGACATGCAGAAACCCGGCTATCCGTAATGTTGCCTTTCTGAGACCAGCGGTTGTGAACGTCCCCGGTTCGCCGTGCATTCGGGCCACCGATGTCCCAGTTCCCGCGGGTCGTCGTGTCTCTGGCGGTGTAGCATTAAAGCGGAGCGCCTGTATGCTTGGCCAAAGTCGCTCGTTGCGCATGCTGTAGCTCGGCTGGAAAAGCATGTGCGTCCTGCCATACGATAGATCAACAGCTAGCAAAATGAACTCATCTCCATCTGCCAGGCGTGGATTTGTTACTCAGGCTCGAATACGATGGCCGGTGCGAATTGCCATTGCTAGCAGGAATAGCATGTAATGCCTCTCCTCGGCCAGCAGCGCTCAGCGATTCAAGATCATGACCAAATTCACTGCTCGCACGAAGACAGCATGTGATTCACCATGTTGATCAGATTGCGGTTCTCCATGGCGGCAGCGACACGCTCCTTGTCGCCCAGCTGCTTGTTGGCCTCGTCGGCAGATGAAGAAGTGCCTTCCTTGATGCGCACATCGATTCGAAAGCGCGGCGGCAGAGCATTGACCAGGCGGACCTTGACGCCTAGTCCGATGACAGTCGTCAAAGAACACGCAGTCGTCGTGGGAGTAATCAACACTCGTACAGAGCTGATACGCGAGCGCGGAGATGAAGGTGGGAAGATCTTGATGTCGTCCAGGTTCACGACGCCGAGCGAGCCGAGGGTGAGCGGATGCTCAGGATCGGTGATGGTGGAGATGAGATCGTAGATTTCCTGCTCGTCGATTTCTTCTCGTTCGTCTTCGGAGGCAGAGTCGGACAGGTCGGAGAGCACTTCTGGTGGCGAGGCAGGATCTGCCAGACTGGGATATGCGGGTACTAGAGCATCGAATATGCCCTGTGGCTTGGTGCGGTCCTTGCCTGTAGGTCGCGATGGCAGATCAAAAGGGTTCTTGATGGTCGGGTTGGCGTTGTCCTTTGCGGCGTCCATGATGTCCAGCGCGGTGTATGAGTTTATGGTGATCTTGGTGTTGGTGAGGTTGTGAGAAGATGCGGGTGGCACACAGCCGGCAGATTTACTACGCGGAAGGCGGCCCGCGCTGACAAGAATCCTTCAAAGTCAAAAACGGGCGGATTCTTGTCAGGGCGGAGGGCGGGGATTTGGATTATTGCCTCTACCGGAATACGAATCGATTCCTGACGAGCGTGCTTCTTTGTCACCACTACGATACTGATGCGAGTGATGCGACAAGGCAGCAGTACATAAGTGCACAACGATCCACGTTGCGGTTGCGACATTGTTGGAAGATGCCCGGTTTCACGCAGCAAATGGTTGGGCAGCAGCGACTTTCTTTCATTAGGGCAAAGATCGAGCTGACGAATATGACCGCGGATCTTTGCTGGCACTGTGCCGGTTACTTGTGAAGGAGAATCGACTCCCTCGAGGACAACGGGATTGCATTGCTTGCAGTGTATGGTGGGTAAAGCACCGGAATGATGAGTGACAGCTGTTGTGACCGGCCCTCACGATGCAGCTGCTGGACGTCGTAAAGCCAAGCGGCGCTGATACCTTGCAAAGTATCGAGCCGGGTTGGTCGCTTTTAACTTGCTTTTCAGTAGACGTCTACCTAGTCCTGCTACAGCTCCCGGTCTAGACTATCGATTGCGAGTTGAGACAGTGCAGTAATGCCCGTCACTACTGACGCACCACACCAGTGCTACAGGCCACGCCGCACGAGATGCCCGAGTGATGGCCGACTGAGGAGAGTGTGTCTGAGACCTTTGGTAAGAATGAATGTTGTCGTTGAGAGATCGATGCTACGGACGTAGGCTGCTTGCCGGCACTGCGACTTGATCCCATTGCCCGCCGGACGTGTGTCTTATAAATTCCGAGGAGTAATGCTAAGGCGGTAGTGGTGTGCAGAAGAAGCATCCATCGCACACTGCGGGCGGATAATTCATGGCTCCTCATGGATCCTTCGACTATTACTTCCGTCCCACATTCCCAAAACCTTGCCGGCTGGTCTCACCTGTGGACTTCGCTAGTTGGCCGACCTTAGCTTGACTTCATCCTCGTCCTCGACGCTGCTCGTCGTCCGTTCCTCCATTGCCGACCTCCGGGCGATCTCCTGCGACCCGTTTATTAGGAATCCCACGCCCACCCTTTACTGTGGAGTACCGCATCCGCTTACACCTTACCTCAGCCACGGCAACGGGTGTTATGCTGGCCTTGGTGTCGCGACTCGCCATCCTGCCCTCACCCTGCGTGATATGAATTGCACCGGACTTTGACGACCCATCCATCCCAGTTGGTCCTCGGCGTTAACGCGCATCCGCTGTCACACCTCCGATGCCTCTCTGCATCACTGCCGCTGTCTCTTTGGCCCGACCTCTCTGGTAATCGATCCTCACAGCACAAGCTTGCCGTCCGGATGAGCCACGCTACCGCCACGCCAGCGCCTCCGGCGACTGGCCACACGAAGCAGTATGTCTTCGTCGACGAGTATAACCGACACAAGCGGCTCAAGGTCATGCGCGCCTGCGATGGCTGCCGCAAACGCAAAATCCGCTGCGATGGCGCTCTACAGAACGGTCCATGGCCGTGTGGAGCATGTGTGCGCCTCAAACTCAAATGCGTGCCACCGACTTTGGACCAGGACGACGACCAGCAAACCGCCAGCTCTACCGCCGGCACTCAGCAGTTTTCATTCCAGAACACCACATTTCCGGCCACCGGTCCGATCGACACGAAACGACGCTCTCAAAATGTCCTGACCGCCCAACCGCAGATGGTCCACGAGTGGGCCAACGGAGTTCCGCCTTCCTTGGATCCACCTCCTCCGGCCTCAACTCCAGGTCTCCGCCATGACCTTGATTACTTGCAATCGTTCGACCGAACCCCATCATCCCGTTCTGATGCCACTCAGCCCGTGAATGCCTACTTCACATCGGACGCAGCACAATCCGACTACGACTCTCGCGGGCACCCTGCATTTATCCGCTCTCAGACTGTGGGCTCGAGTAGTTCTGGTGGCGATCCACAGGATGTCGATGCCACTGTGCGAGAATTATCGCACCAAATGGGTGACCTGCAGATCGATGTCACATCTGCCGCACCTTATATCACGAACCAACAGCAAATATCCGCTGACGCTCCGGCGATGGAGGAAGCAGAGGTCGTCCTTCCGGCTTCTGTTCTGGCCGATCCAGTCGCACGCATACCGCCTGAGATGATGCCTTCGGAGGAGAGGGCCATGGACTACTTTGGCTACTTCTTTGAGCACATCCATCCCTACGTTCCTGTACTCAACAAAGGCGCATTTCTGGACCAGTGGCGAGTGGCACGGAACACGATCTCGCCTCTGCTCCTCGAGGGCATATTTGCCAGTGTAGCAAGGTATCTGGAAGAGCAGGTGGAATCCCGAAGGTGGCTCGCGCTTGCCTCCCGCCACGAGGAGCGCTTCAAGGACGTGCCGAGACTGAGTACGATCCAAGCCATGTTGATACTGATGAAAGCAAGGGAGAGCATATCCAAGCGTGGGTACTACTACCGTTCATGGATGGATACGAAGTACATGATCACGATGGGATTGGACCTTGGTCTTCACGATCATCGCGAGCAGCATCGGATGGGAAATGCCTGCAAGCTTAGAAAGCCAGACTGCATGATGAGAACACGAATTTGGCAAGCCTTATTCACGCTGGAAATCCTGGTAGGGGCTCCGCAGGGACGGCTGGATTATTCCATCGAGCTCGACACGGTGGACGTTGATATGCCAATTCCCTCTGGCGACGTTAATTCATTCGAGCTTCAAGCGTCACGTCAGAGTACAGTAATGGCGCAATCTGTTCGAAACATCAAGCTGTCGAATGTGCTATGGCAGGCCAATCGACGGCATAGGAAGGACTGGGCATTGGACCCGGCCTTCGTACGGCACAACGAAGACCTCCCCGCCTGGCTGAAACAACTACCGCCAGACTTCCAGATCCATTTTCCGGAGGATGGCAGTCCGCCGTGGCTAGGTGGCGACCACTATGTCGCTGATGTCAACTGTTACCATCACTTGGTGGTGATCATGCACCACAGACCTCAGCTTCAAGCACTGCTTGACAAAGGAGATCCCGACTTCAAAGGCCAGCTAGACATCTGTTTGGACGCTGCAGTGCGCATGTGCCGCATTCAAGAGGCGCTATATCGCGACTTTGGTTTTCACGGACTGCACTTCATGATTCGGGGAGTCAACTACACGATCTATTGTGTCTTGACATGTACCATGCTACACTTGGTGAGTTGCTTTCGCTCCGCGTGTGCTGAGCGGCATGCTAATATTCTCAGGCTGCCATCACCTCACCTGATCCTGTATTGAACAGCCAAGCAAGGCAGTACTTTGCCCGACACATGCGTGTTCTGGAACACTGTCTACCCTCATCCACACCGGAAATGCAAGTCCAAATCAATGCGCTCCGCGAAGCCTTTAGCGCCGATACGTCACTACCGTTCGAACTGAAGGCGACATTGGGATTGAGAAGTCCAGTAATGGAGAACCAGTCGACGCCTTCGAGCACATACTCAAACCAGGGCAATGCAGCCCCGTTCCATACACCTGGATGGGCCAGCACGACGGATGCTGCCTCCAGCAAAACTTCGATGGCACCGAGTGAATATGGCACCTTCAACAATATGCCTGGCCAGCCAATACAGAGTCGGCCTGGAATGCCGTTCCATACTAACAGCTTCGAAATGTCGACCGCGCCCTCGTATCCGCCGCATATCGTCACACAGCTTCCTCAGTCTCAGCAAATTGGATTCGCGCTCGAGCCTGTCGTCAGCAATGAGCAACATACTCCAGTGTGGGACCCCTCTGGAATCTTCCAGCAGTGGAACACTGCCTTCGGTGGCGCTCCACCTCCGCAAGCAACCCCTCCCGCCCCTAGAAGCATGCAGACAACGTTGGCACCAATGATGCAAAATCAGCTTTCGCCGACCGGAGCCCAAGCGGCCTACGGCACACAGCAGATTCCGACGATGGCTGCTAGTACACCCCCAGCAATGCCTGTGGTTACACCCTTGATGTGGCAAGACGCATTTACGAGCGCCTTTGTCTCCGGCCATGGTCAAAAAAGATACCGGGAAGCCAGCATCGATCATTCAGCATACGCGCAATATCCTAGTGCCTCAAAACGGCGCGGTTGATCGGTCGACCGGGTACAGGATCAAATGAGACTACTATCATGCCAAGTTCGACGGAATACTAGCCACTGCCGAAAAGCGCAAGCACGGCATTCGAGCCATACTCAGCCCTGCGACGGTCCTCGAATGGTCGCCCACTTCCCGAAGCCTCCGCGAGGGACCTAGTTAACGTCAGGGATCTCTTCATACGCTCCGTTCTCGCATTCGATCGAGGGCAGGCGGCGCTTCTTGCGAATTAACCTTGGAGCCGGGTACCATGGTCGGCCGAACCCAACGAACTGTGTATTCTGGACAGAAATTCCGCCGCAATGGTTCCTCGGGTCACCACATCGGCGCGATAGTTTCTCAGAAGGTGGCTTGGCACTACCTCCCTGGCAGATCCTCTGGTCTCTCTACGGCCGGACAACAGCAACGGCTGAACCACGGGCCAATACTCCAAGTAAACAGTCGTGTTTTTGAGGTCGGTAGCGCCTTGGCGCGGGCGCTAACGGGCCATTCATCTCTAGCCAGCTTGAGCTTGGGAATAGGGTGTATAGACTAGCCGCAAGCAGTAGGAGGCGAGGTAGAGCAAAGGATTAGGACGTCTAGAATTATAATTCCTAGCTTAGCTGCAACCTCTTGTCTGGATAATCAATCAAGTTAGCTGAGGCGGCCCGTTAGCGCCCGCGCCAAGGCGCTACCGACCTCAAAAAACACGACTGTACCTCTAGACCCGGCCATCAGACGTCACGAACACGAGTCACTCCTCCTCTTCCGACAATGTCGACGTGTTCGTTCCTGCAAGCTTGGGCGGCACCTCAGGGATACCATCGTGCCCTTGAGCAACTACAGCACGCTGGCCGTGTGTGTGCCACCAGCATCGGACGAATGTACTTGGGACGAAACGCCCAAGTCGAGGCATCAAAGCATGTACAACGCCATCCCTGCTCGCCGGTAGAACATTCCTGCGGCGATCTCTACACACCCCGGTTATACCTTGCGCAGCTATACCCCAATGCCTGACGGAGTCCACTTATTAGCCGATGCTTACCGATCGCAATGTTGGTTAAAAAGAGCAAGAAGCAAAATTGGCGATCAATTTATCTCAGCTTGGGATTTGCCTCAATTGTTCTCACCTCAGCTTTGTGCCCTGCACGGTGTGCCATGGTTGCTTTCGTCACCTTCATTGCGCCGAAGCGAAGGACCGCGGCTTGGATGATTGTTGCTCAGGGATCTTATTCTTGTCGCAAGGGTTTCGATTCTCAGCGAGAACGAGCGCTGGCTGAAACTGCAGCGCAAGTGGATTGTCACATGAAAGCGCCGAGGAGGGCAAGGGCAAGCAATGTTCATGTCTCACTTTGAACGTGGGACATAGACTTGATCGAGTATCTACGTCCTCGAGGCCATTTCGCGCGCTGGGCTAGCGGTGCAGTCTCCATGAATGGGAAGAAGTCGCTGGATACAAGGCGTGTCAGTCGTATCGTGGCCTGGCGGTGCAGTATTGTAGCCCGCGGTTCAAGATTGGGAGACATTGGTAGCGCATACGATAAACAGCATGACCAAGATATCACGATGACTTGCCGTTCGGATTCAGATGTTCGTGCATCTTTGTCATGCATCCTATTCTCCAAGAACACAAAGGCTGCAGACTGTTGCGTGCCCTTTCACGAAGTCATGCCTCCTTCAGTATATATATCTGAAGTTGAGGTTCTCACGATCCGTCATATCACTGAAAGCAGTCAAGCCCAGATCTCGGCCTTCCAATCCTCCTTCTTGCAAGCCCTGCAACCGATCTCTTCTCGCATTCTCCCGAGCCAAAAGACACCTCAGCAAGATGATGATCACAAGTTCGAGCAAATGACTGACGATCATACTCCAAATACCAAGAGGATACTCTGGCTGCTGAGAGCTCAGGTAGAAGAATGGTCCGATGATGTTACCTAAACATCAAAGATCACAAGGGTCAGCGATGTTCAGGCAGCACAGCGATCCAGACTTAGACCTGCAACAGTCTCAGGCGCCGCAAGCCTTGCACCCTCCAGAGACTTACCTGTGCAGTAGCCCAAGAAAAGCACAGCGTTGGTGATGACTTTCTTCGTATGCCCGGCAGTGTTCGCGGTGGTCATGCTCAAGATCATGACGAAAGCCGCGTTGTACGGACCGGTCATGTAGTAGCAAGTCAACCTGCCGGCCATGTTATCCGACGCCAGGAACCTCAACCCGAATGCGCCGGCGATGTTTGGCAGTAAGAAGAGAATGATGAAGTAGCAACGTGTTTGACGTCCATTCCTGGCCATGTAGTCGTTCAAGAAGACGCAGGAGAGGATCGAGATTGCGATGATGGCGCCATATGGGATTTGCATGAGCGTGGTGACTACAAAAGAAGGAGAGAGGTCAGCAGAGTCTTGATGATGGGAGTCCCGGCTTACACAAGACATGCTAAGCTCATGCCCGTATTGCTGTTCATTCAGTTCACTCACCCAAAGTGGAGAAGCCAAAACCCTTAATGATGATAGTTCCAAAGTTCGATATGCCTCCGTTTGGGCAATTGCAGACCGTACCGAGGAGGAAGAACAAGTACAGCTTGTAGTCTTTGAACGCCTCCCAGACTTGGTACGACTTGAAGGTCTTGTTCTCAACGCCAGTCTGGTCTTCCCGCAGTCGTTCCACGGCGATGCGTTTCTCCCTTACATTGAGTCCTTTCGCCGTGACAGGGGAGTCCGGGAGGAAGACAGCTATGACGATGCCCCATATCGTACACAGTGCCCCAATGATTAGGAATTCGAATTTCCACGATGGGAGGCTTCCTTTGATGTTGCCAATGCCGTATCCGAGCAGGCCACCGAGAGCGATGCCGAGACCATTGGCCGAATACCTGGTGATTAACGTGTTAGAGTGGGGTTCTGGATCGTGATGAATGTGTTGGGATACTGCACCAGATGCCGAATCGAATCGGCTGCTGCCGCCTTGTATACCACATGCCGGTCACAATCATAAATGCAGGATCGGCGACTGCTTCTGCTGCTCCAGAAATCGCTCTTAGTGCAGCAAGGGTCGCAAAGTTGTGCGAGACCGCTTGTAGCATCAGGAAGAAACCCCAGAGGAAGATGTTGAAGCCAAGATACTTCGCCACTGGTAGTCTCTGAAGCAGAAGATTTGTTGGGATAGCCCAAGCAAGAAACCCGAAGTAGAAGATCGATGAAAGCCAGCTGTATTGTGTTCCGACAATGTTCAGGTCTTCTCGTATCCCGAATATGGCGGCATAGCTGAGCGTTGTTTTGTCGACGTAGAAAAAAACCTGCGACTGGTCAGCAGAGTTTATGCTATGGCACTGCACAAGAGCCAGCAAGACATGCTAGTATCATGCGTGCGAAGCGTTTCCGCTTCAATCTACTCACATAGCAGACTGCCTGTGTGTTGACTAGTCAGTGATTCAGCACGTAAGCTGTTTGTGTAGTATTCACTCACCAGATACGGCAAAATCATGTAATCGATCTTCCTCACAACTTTCCTCTCTTCTTCGGGGTCGATTGGCTCGTCGACTTCGTCTGGAGAGTCGAATAAGGTCTGCGCGACATCGCCGCCTCCGCTCTTTGGTAGTCGCCATAGTTCATGATGAACAACGGCATCTTTGTCTTGAGAGGCTTGGGACTGCTGCTCGGCGACAATCTCATCGAACGGATTTCCAGCGCTTCGGAAGATGCCCATCTTGATCGATCGGATGTAGGATTCAACAAGCTCTACGTCCGAGATGAAAGGCTTGTACGGGCAAATCCTATCGTGTCTTGTGAAGGATCACCGTCGGTGCAAGAGTGCTTGGACAGATGTTGTACAAAGTGGCGATGATCCGTTAATGTAGTGAAGCCAATCTGCTCGCAGAAGCATTGCAGCGGAAAACGGCTTCCACCGCCGTTCGGTGCCGTCTCCTTGCTCGTCACGAGCATGGTTAGTCGTTGTTCTTTCCTCCAGCTTGCTCAACTTGCTCCACAAAACCCCGCGAAATACCACCTTAATCTGCAGTACTGAACTCAATGTAGAAGGGATTTGCGTTCAGACCTGTGCACTCGCTTTGCGCGCAGAAGGATGGATGAACTTTGAGGCTGTAGAGAGTTTTCAGGTGATCGTGAGAGGGCATTTTGATATGTGCAACCTTACTACGAAGCTCATCAACGTCGCTTAATACGCTACTCTCCCTCTTGTTCTTCACCAATCTCCCGCGTTCGACTGGTCTGCGCATTCGCTACAAGACTCCTGATATGATCCGTTAAGTAGCTCGTCAGCAGTTCGATATCGACCACGGTACGTCCAGAGCGGCCAACATCGAGCAAGCGACATTGGGAAGTTCGCTCCATGAGCGGCCCGCAACGACTTTCGAGCGGAGCGGTCCCGTTTTCTCGGGCCATGTCTCAGCGTCACGGCGCGGCATTGCAGTAGGACGACCATTGTGCCAACGTGGAGTGCTGCGGGTCAGACAAGCAAGGGCATGCTTGGACGCATGCCTCATTGTCATTCGTGTCCATTTCATGCCCCATCCAACATGCCCGTTTCTCTGAGCTGCCTCATGATCTCCGGCTCGACGTACTTGCTGACCGTAACGTCTTCGCTCAGTCCCTTTCTCCTCCTCGTCTTCAGCACGAAATCTCTCGCCGTTGCTTGAGCATTTGCCGGCTCCAAAGCGCGGAGCGTGATACTCCTGTCCAGCGGATCACCAGGAACAATGCTCCAGCGGTCAAATACGAGAGACACAGTCGCTTGTCCTTGCGTGTGAATGCGCAAATCGGTCTCGAAGCCAAAAGAGTCAATGGTAGGGATGAGACCTTTGACGGAGTAAAGGGGAGTGCCAGGCACTGGAGCATCGCTCAGCACATGTCCACGGCGACGAGCGAGAACGGTGTATAGCGCTGAGACGGAGTTGGCCGGCCCGAGCATCGTACATGAGTACATTGGCTCCATAAGGCGAGGACCGGCCATGAGGAAGGATGAATAGCACGCTCTTCGTGCCGTCGGAATGATCTGACCGCCGCCGCGAAAGATGGCTTCGGACGCGAGATCGATGTCGGTCAGCTTGAATTTGACGTTTCGGATCGGCTCCTCGCACAGTGGGCCTTCTCGCGTTCCCCATGAAAACCCTTGCCGAATGGTGTCCTTGACGCTGCGGAGTAGCTTCTGGTCGACGTCTGATGGGAGCGTATCATTCTGCAGAATGTTGGGACTGTTGTCGTCCGGCCCAAACGCCCAGATGTTGCGGCTCGCAAGAATATCATAGCCGTAGTTCTCCTCGAAGAATTTACCGACTTTCCGCACAGGGTCCTTGATGCTGACTCTGCCGGTCTCGATGTCCTGAGCGATGCCGTCATCAAGAGGTTCCGCGACGAAAGTGATCTTGTTCTTCTTGTTCGGAGTCAATGCGTAGCACTTCATCGCACTTTGATCAACGCAAGTCTCGCAGAACCTCGTCACCGGATCCGAGACCTTAATCTCCATTTGCGCGTACAGTCGTCGTAGATCGTGCAGAACACAGTCCATGTACAGCTCTCCTGTACCGAGGACGACATGCTCGCCGCTTTCCTCAACTTTCGTCGTGATGAGTGGATATGACTTGTTGATCTTGCGGAGACCGTCAAGCATCTTTGGCAGCTCAGAAGGATTGATCGGCTCCACGGCAACCTTGAAAACACTCTCGAAGAAGTGAGATACCGGCTTGAAGATGTATGCCTCTTCTCCATCCGGAAGTTTCGGTGCAATGATGGTGGCCGTCTTCATGATTGAGTTGTCCACGCCACCGAGAAGTACAAAGTTGCCTGCTGGTATTCCCGATACAGGCACATTGTATCTGCTCTCGCCAATCCAAACGCTGTCGATTGTTGCGTTGACCATGTCCTCCTCATCGTCGATGCTGTAATTTTCTCCGAGCACTCTCACTTGCTGACCAGGTCGGGCGGTCCCACTCATGACCCGACCAAAGCTGTGAAAACCTTGAGCGTCTGGAGTGCTGAAAAGCTTTGTGATGTGAACAATTAGAGGGCCGTCCGGATCGCAATCGAGCATTGAGGTTGCAGTCTTCGTGTCCACAGGACCTGTGTAATAGTTCTCCAGCTTCTGCTTTGCTCCCTCCACGGGTGATGGAATGTGCTGCACCACCATGTCCACAAGGCCCGTCGCGGGGCCAAAGAATTGCTCGCAAACCATTTTCAGCAAATCTTTCGCGTTCGCCTTCAATTGTTTCGGCTTGAGTGTGATGCCGAGACTTGCTAATGTCTTCTTGAGGACCTCTGGCGATTCCGAGATTGTGTGTGAGTAAAGCTTGTAAATTGGCTCCAGCACGAAGTGCACGAAACTCCTCTTCGCGCGGTCCTCAACTGGCTTCCGGGTGAATTTTCGTGATTTCGGATTGAAGTACACGTCACCCCATAACCGCTTGCTGAAGTCTCCAACATCGAACTCTGCATTCGGGTAGCTTTCCGCATACATCGATGCAAAGCTCGGTAGTGTAAAACACCACTCCATGCTGCTGCAAGCGAATGCAACATTGCCTTTCTCGGGACTCACACGGAACTTCTCGCCTCGGCCTGGAATCGTGTTCTCAATGAACGTGTTGACCTCCTCCACGACGTGCTTGAGCTTGAAGTACGCATCGCTTGGCGGGAGCTTCAGCTCTAGCATCAGTCGGTCCACCTTGTTGATGAGCAGAACTAGCGGCAAGCCTGCGAGGACCGCATGCTTGATAGCCATCTCCGTCTGTACTTGCACGCCCTCCACAACGTCCACGACCAGAACGACACCGTCCACCAATCGTAATGATGCAGCCACCTCGTCCGCGAAATTGACGTGCCCAGGGGTATCAATGATATTCAGAAGATGGCTTTTGCCTTTTGTTCCTTGCAAGAGCAGGCTCATCGGGCTTGCCTTGACCGAAAGTCCTCGTTCACGTTCCAAAACGTGCGTGTCCGTATACCGCAAATGCTCGTCTCTGGCCTTCCCTGTCTTGCCCTCCATGTACTGTGAAATGTTATGTGTCTGCGTCACGAGCATATCCATGATGCTCGTCTTGCCGTGGTGTAGGTGTCCGCAGAGTGCAATATTCCGTATTTGCTCGGGAAAGTTCATCAGGTCTATGAGAAATCCGCGATCGAAGTACACCTCAGGAAGATCTTCCTCCTCGACTGTGAACTTTTTGTGCTCAACCGGTGCAATGATCGGCTGCTGCAGCGTTTGGGTATCCTCTTCCTGGACCAAAGTCTCGACATCTGGTCCGTAGATTTGCGATGCTGAGGGATAGTATTGCTTATCCTCATGCAGCACCACCGCGTTTGAAGGACCCTCATCGTCAATGTCCATCAATTCCTGTCCTGGGGGTGCGCCGCCCGCTGCCTCCTCCTCATCATCGTCCAGGTATTGCGCGCCATCATACGCTCCCGCCTCCTCCTCCTGACTGTCCTCCTCCGGCTCGCCAATGAAGTTTCCAAACTCGTCGTAAAGGTCGTCCATGGCGGCGACAGCGACTTGCGATGCTGTGACTGAGTGATGGCGTTGACGCGACGTTCGACCAGAAATCTTGTTGGATTTTACCTTTACCTTTTGCTGCTTCTGTTCAATTGCCTTAGTCAGCATTGGTTGGTTAAGCGGACGGCATTCGACGGGAAGCCGTGCCCTCGAAGGACCCCTCGACTGGAGCTTATAATTTTATTGCGGAAGGAGAGCTCAACATTATTTACCACTCTTCTGTTCTTCCAGACCACGCGACTAGTCCACGAACCGCACGACACAACACGTCAATCATGGCTCCCCAACCCGTGTACATCCTCTCTGCCACGAGAACGCCAGTGGGCATGTTTCAAGGCTCTCTTTCCAGCCAGACCGCCATTCAACTTGGAGCCCACGCAATCAAGTCTGCTGTCGAGCGAGCGGGCATCAAGCCTGAGGAAGTCGAGGAGGTGTTCTTCGGGAATGTGATCTCAGCAAATCTCGGCCAAAACCCAGCAAGACAATGCGTGATCAACGCTGGCCTGCCAGAAGCCACTGTTGCTACCACAATCAACAAGGTCTGTGCCTCATCGATCAAGGCCATGGCCCTCGGAGCTGCCACGATCCTCACCGGCGAGGCTGAAGTGGTCGTCGCTGGTGGAACTGAGAGCATGTCCAACGCTCCTCATTACCTTCCCAATATGCGTGTTGGAGCCAAGTTCGGCGACCAAAAGCTCGTGGATGCCCTCCTCAAGGACGGTCTGACCGATGCCTACAAGAATGAGCACATGGGACTTCAAGGAGAGGAGTGCGCATCTGATCATGGATTTGGACGGGAAGAGCAAGACGAGTATGCCATTCGCAGCTACAAGAAGGCGATCGCAGCAGTGGAGAACGGGTGGTTCGCAGAGGAGATCAGCCCGGTCACAATCAAGGGCTCTCGAGGGAAGCCCGACACAATCGTCGAGAAGGACGACGAGCCTGGCAAGTTCAACGAGGCGGCAACTCGCAAGCTCCGGCCAGCGTTCAAGCCAGAAGGCGGTACGGTCACGGCGGCCAATGCGTCACCTCTATCAGATGGTGCTGCCGCCGTTGTCCTCGCCAGCGAAGCGTATGTCAAGCAGCACAACCTCAAGCCGATTGCCAAAATCCTCGGCTGGGGAGACGCCGCTCAGGACCCATCCAAGTTTACGACCGCACCCGCACTTGCCATCCCCAAAGCCCTGAAGCATGCTGGTATCAAGCAGGAAGACGTGGACGCTTTCGAGATCAATGAGGCCTTCTCCGTGGTCGCACTCTCCAACATGAAGCTGCTGGGTATTACTGAGGATAAGGTCAACCTCCACGGTGGAGCCGTCGCTCTTGGTCACCCCCTCGGAGCTAGCGGAGCTCGGATCGTGACGACATTGCTCGGAGTGCTCAGGGAGAAGAAGAGCAAGATCGGATGTGCAGGTATCTGCAATGGCGGAGGAGGCGCCAGCGCGATTGTGATCGAGCGTCTTGAATAGGCGCAGTCGCAGAAGAAGAAAGAGAGGACCAGAACACCAAAGTCGAACGAATCCCGATCGAGTTCTGGTACTGTAGCATATTAACAACATACCCTCAGACCAACCACGCAAGCACAACATCGTACCACAGTACCACCATACGAACGTACCAACCAGCCCTCACTTATCATAATCTGTCACCGATGCACCTCGAACAATGGCACAGCCTCCCGGCCACCCTTCGCGACCAAGTTCAGAAACAGCATATACACTGGCAAGGAAGCATGTCTCCTTCGCGACTCCATCAACACAGAACAGGTAACTGCACGTTTGCCAAGCACAACATTGTCTAGCGTCGAAGGGTCAACATGCGAATCACGGAGCTTCTACAGCGTCTCGCGATCAGTAATGTCTCATATGGTCATGGGATGCTGGCGGGAGGCTTGGTCGCGACCATTAAACATGGAGCTTGCAAGGCCGTCACAGGCTGTCACAGCTGCGTGAGGGTGAGATCATGAGACGTGATTCATTTTGGGATCTTTGCAACTTCCTAATTGAGTATCTGTAAGCTCCGTTTTTGGGTAGTCGCGACCGGCCGGGTCGGGACCGAGTGGTATGGGCTATGCTGATAACATTTCTTCGATGGTGAAAAGGACCAAATACGCTCAGCTGCACGACTGTTTAGCACGTCTTGCAAACTACACATCTACAAAGCATATCTTGCCAGGTTACCTCCATGCCTACTTAGCACATTCTCCTCTCTTACCTATACGAGCCGACCTCTGCTTCAAGCACGTAGATGCGCGCGTGATTGCAACGGTAAACAGCAAGTACAGCCAACATTCGAACAGATTACCAATCGTTGATACTCGATGGTATGGTACATCCTCTCATTAGACGGTTCTGCTGGATTCGATTTGCCTCTGTCGACCTTCCATCGTAAATGCAGTCATCATGCTACCAGCACCAAATCCTCCAACGCCTCGCTAAAAGCCCACACAACGTAATCCGTAGACTCAATATCTCCTCTTGAACGGTCTTCCTCCACGTCTGCCTCTCCATCCTCCTCTCCCACCTCCGCCTCCATCCCTCTCGAATCTCTCTCTTCTCCTATCCTCCTCATCGTAGAACTCATTTTCTCGCTCTTCTTGTTCACGCTTCTCCTGTTCAGGATCTTTGATCTTTCTCACTTGAGGTCTCTTCGGGTTCAAATCCTCATCACGAATCCACCTCGCGTGAGCTCCGAACTCACAACACACCACCTTGTCCAGATCCGGAGGATGAGCGCGTCCATTCGGACAGAAGCCTGCCATGTAAAAAGGACATGCGCGTGGATGCTTGATATGTCGAAGCTCGCAGTATGGTCCTAGCGGACAGAAGCCTCTCGCATAGTGTGGACAGGCGGGTCGCCGTAGCTCCGAGGTTGGTGGGATGTGGAGAGAAGTGCACTCGTCGCCTTGCGGACAAATTCCATATCGAGAGAATTCCTTGCACTCGCGCTCGTCTCGTAGATCGAATGTGTGGGCGAAATCGCATGATCCTCCTGCACTCTTCTTGCACAAGCCTCGTTGATAATGTTTGCATATGAGGTGGCCGACTCCGCTCCGTTCTGACACGGGTATGAAATGTCTATCGGGACAGTTGGGTTCTCGTGGACATGATACGCCGTTGCTTTTGAGAAAGTCCGGACATAATGGGCGATGGGTTTTGGATGGTGCTCCAAGGGTGGGAAGGGTATGGCGGAGGAAGGAGTCGAAGGTGAAGGTCGGCGGAGTGATTGTCGCTGGATTGAGGATCTGATCGGGGAGAGGGCGCAGTGTCGCCATGGTGTATTGTTGTTTTGTTGGTGATGCTTAGAAAGGTTGTGAAGAGGCATGGACAGCTCTCTCCATAGGTTTGTCAGACAAAGTAACAAGCTTCCGCAGCCCCAGGAAATGCCAGGGCCGACCACCCCAAGTAGCTCGCCTCGTCATACTCTCACAACCACTTGTCGTTCACTTCTTCTGGCAGCGAGTTCACTTGGCTGCTGTCACTCCTTCCTGCACTCACCTTCGCTTATGATCACGACTTCAACATTCACTCGCAGCATCTTCACGTGCTGTTCACCTGTGCGCCACCGACGACGAAGACTGTTTCAAGGCACAGCCGAGCTGGTACTTGAAGCTGATACAACACACTTACAAAACCACCCACCCTCCTTTGGGCACCACGATCACAACCGAACGACAACACCACCGCCATGGTCTCTGAACGCATATACGACCTTTGTCGTCCCGTGCTGGACAGGGAGGACATCGGAGAGGAGGAGAAGACCGATGCTTTGGAAGAGCTGCTGTCGTCGGAACCCACATCCCTGAAGGGCAAAGCGCTGGAAGATGCCGTATTGGGAGTGCTCTGGCAATGGAAGGCCGCGAGCGATACAACCTCGTCATCTCCGCCCACACGTGGGCCTGTTCCGGTCCGCTCGAGATCACCTGCTCCGTGGATACAACGAGCTGCGACGCCCACCTCTGGCACGAGCTCGCCGCGATTTGCAAGCGCAACACCGAGTGTTCCACCAGGTTTCGGACCTCAACCACCCGCACTAGCAAGGACAAAATCTTCGACAATCGGCTCGCCATTTGCTTCACCAAAGGCTTCTCCTAGACTACCCGTGGCCACTCCAGTAATACCCCACAGCCCTCGGCTGAGCGCATACCAGTTCAGTGAGGCCCTGCCCAATTCCGAGAACTATGGCGATTATGGTAGTGACAACGTCGACTGGCTGGTCAACGACGATACGAGTAGCAATGCTAGCTTCGGCGATTCTGGTTTCGCCAGCTCTTCTGACTACATGTCATCCTACACCACCGACATGAGCCCGTACGACATGCTGCGATCGATACTACAGGACAACCGGAGCGACGAAGAATTGGAGCAGATACTCGAAGCGAATGGGTACGATCTGAGTCAGACCGTCAGTCAGATCATGGAGACTCCAAGCGCGAGCGGGGCAGCCTCCGCGGCTGCGCAACAGCAACAGGAGCAACAGAACCGGACGTATCTCATTGGCAAGAACATGTCACCTGGTTCGCGTCCTGTGACACCACTTGGTCAGCAGAAGTCAGCCACGGTTTGCAGGTACTGGTTGGCTAGTGGCCACTGTGCTCGAGCGGATTGCAGATTCGCGCATGAAGTGCAGAACCATCTGTGCAAGTACTGGCTGGCCGGAAACTGCATCGCTGGGACCTCTTGCTTGTTCTCACACGATCCAACGATTCTCATGCAGCAATTCTCCCTCGCCACCAGCGAAACGACGACTCCACAGCAGTTCACGCCCAATTTCCAATTACAAGACTACGACAGCTTTCCGGCCCTGCAGCCAACAAATAGCAATCCATACGAGGACAGCCAGAGCGTCGACGCGGGATCGTTGAACACAGCACTTCAAAAACAGCAGCAAGCCATGGCCCAGGCACCACCAGGTCTCTTTCCGAATTTCGTGCCCACAGGTCCACGTCTCAGCAGCCGGCCCAATTCGCGACCCGGTAGCAGGCACACTTCTCGCGCTCCAACTCCTGGTGGACGAGTGGACTTTCAGGACGACGAAGCATTCCCTACGCTAGGTTCCGCCGCCAGCAAACCTATTGGTAAGCGTCACCACGGCAAGCGGGGAGGACACGGTCACCACAATCAGGGACAACCAGTTCAACAGCCTGGCAGTCTCGCAGATGTAGTCCGCATGTCTCCCTCCCCCACACCTAGTACCAACAACATCCGCGATGCCATGCGCCGCGGTCTTCGCAACAACCGCTCTTTCACATCTACCCGTGAAAACTCGTCAGCAGCAATGGCGATTCCAGCTCCGAAAGAAGTGCCCTGGCTCGAGACTGGCGACAAAGTCAACTCCGCTTACCTCAAAGCCCGACAAGAAGCATTCAAGCACGGCGGCCTCCGCAACAAATTTCTCCAATCCGCCGCCCAAGCCTGGAACCGAAACGACGCCCGCGGCGCCAAGGCACTCTCCTTGCGAGGCCAGAACGAGAATGCTTTGATGCGAGAGAAACACCGCGAAGCCGCTCGTGCGCTGTACGCCGAGCGTAACAAGGCTCTCGCAGCGGGCAGCGCGGGCTCCAAGGAGTTATACGTCGACCTGCACGGCTTACATCCGGAAGAAGCGGTACTGTATCTCTCCGAATGTCTGAAGGAACAAAAAGACGCCAAGGGGACCCGTCCAGTCTATGCCATCTGCGGAACGGGCCACCACTCCAAGAACTCGAAAGACAAACTCGGCAAAGCGGTGAGACAGCACTTGAACGACTACAGATTTACGTTTCGGGAATTCAGTGTGCCTGGAGACCGGAATAATGTGGGTGGCATTTTGGGCATTGATCCCGCGAGTGGAGATAAGGTTGCGGTGGGTAGAGTGGTGGGTGGAGGGGATGCGGATAGCGGTGTGGGGTTGGGAGATGAGGCGAGGAAGGAGGATAGTAAGGTTGTGTTGGTGAGGGACGATCCGAGGAGGGTGGTGGCTGCTGGGGCGGCGAGGGAGATGGACGATGATTGAGGGTTATCAATACTGATCCAAGGAGAGAGAGGTGATCCCGATCTCGACATCGAACGAAAGGTCTTCAAATGTGCTGTGCTTCCTGTTTGATTCTTCAAGACGATGGCTCTTACGCCTGGATGATCTACGGAAAGGAACAGGCTTTTCCATCTCGCCGCTCAATAACGTTCCCGAACCTGCTCAAGAGCATCACCTTGTTCTTGTCATCCACCTCTACAAATCTTGTGCCCTCACACGGCAGAAGCCCGTACGAGTGACCATCTACAAGCTCAACGACTCAAGATACTTCCTCGCGACCTCGACCGCGTCATCCGCCTTGTCTCCATTGACACCCTGTCCCAAACTCGTCGCACCCTTTCCACCGGCCTTACCACCCACAACCTCGGCAACCTTGCCCGACCACGCACCCGCGTCCGCACCTTTGCCTTGCGCGTCAGCGGAGACGTGACATCCGTGCACGACTTTACCCTCGCTTGAGGTGCCGAGGATGTAAACCGTCCTGTCCTTTTGTTTGGAGCTGACGACTTTGATGGCGTCCTGCACAGCCTTGGAACCGGGAGAAAGCGGATCCTGGACCTTGAGAACAAATGACTTGGAATCCTTGTTATTGTCAAAGTGCTCCGCGATGGCGTCGAGGACTTTCTTGCCCTCGGCCTTTTGAGCGGTCTTTTGGTGGTCGAGATTAGCCTTCACGATTTTCGCGAAACGCTCGCGGAGTTTGGTCTTCGCCAGAGCAGAGATTTCGAGCTTGTTGAGTTCGTGTTGGGACTCCTTGGTTTGAGCTTCCTTCTCGGCGCTGTAGGGCAGGGAGTCGAGGTTCGCGACCTTTTCATCCCATTGCTGAGCGAGTCGTTGAACTTCTTGCGCGGTTTGACCGGTCACGCATACGATACGGCGAATACCCTTGGCGATACCGCTCTCTTCAAGGACGACAAGGTCTTTGATCTCGGTCGTGTTCTTGACGTGGGTGCCTCCGCAGAATTCGACGGAGACCTTCGTCCAGTCGTTGTTCTTCGGGTCCTCGAGGAGGTCCTCGACTGGCACGCCGATGGACACAACACGGACCGGGTCAGGGTATGTCTCGCCGAAGACAGCACGGACGCCGGAGATCTCACGTGCGGTGGCGAGAGATACGTCCTTTGCGTACACCTCGCTGTTCTGGCGGATGTAGCTGGTGGTGAGCTCCTCGATCTTGAGCAGCTCATCGTCAGAAACACCAGACTTGTGACTGAAATCGAAGCGCAGCTTCTCAGGAGCAACGAGCGAACCCTTCTGGTTGATGTCGTCGCCAAGGACTTCGCGCAGCGCAAAGTTGAGGATGTGAGTACCAGTGTGGTTGTTGCGGATGGGCTGACGGCGCAGCTCATCGTACTCGCAAAGGATCTCGTCGTTGATCTTCAGGGAGCCGTAGTTCATGTAGCCAGTGTGCATGACATAACCAGCGTACAGTTGAACATTCTGCACGTCGATCTCAGCCTCACCATCGATGAGAATCCTGCCAGTGTCGTTTTCCTGACCACCCTGCTCGGCGTAGAAATTGGTGCGGTCCAGGACCACGCCAAATTGCTCGCCTTCTGGAACTTCTGAGGTCGACTGGACGAATTTACCACCGTGGTAAATGGCCTTGATATGAGCCTTGATGTTGGCCTTTTGGAATTTCGGCGAGTCTTCCGTCTTCGGCACATCTTCCATCTTCTCCAATGCATTGATGTCGTGCACGTTGAGCTTGACAAGGTCCGCGCCCGCCTTCTTCTCTCCCTTCGACGCTTCTCTCGCCTTCTCTTGTGCCTCTTTGACATCCTCCTCGTTGATGTCCAGACCACGCTCCTCTGCCATAAGCTTGGTGAGATCGACAGGGAAGCCGTATGTATCGTACAGCCGCCAGACATCAGCACCAGACATCTCCTTCGCGCCCTTTGCTTTGCACTGCTCGGCGTACTTCTCGAACATGGCCTCACCGCGATCAAGAGTCTTGGCAAAACTCAGCTCCTCCTCGTTCAGGATTTCCTTGACATCAGCCTCCTTCTTCTTGATCTCCGGGAACATGTCACCCATCTGCGCGACAAGAGTCGGCACGATCTTGGAGAAGAAGTCGCCAATCTCAGTGTTGAAGTACTTGCGGGCATACCGAGCTCCACGACGAAGCACACGACGGACGACGTAGCCGCGTCCAACGTTGTTGGGAATTCCGCCGTCGGTGATAGCGAATGTGAGCAAGCGTACATGATCAGCGACGACACGGTATGCGGTGTCGACGCCATCGGCATCCTCCTCGCCGAAAGTGCCACGGTATTCTCGCGCACCAGTGATCTCCTGGATCGTCTTGAACAGTGGTGTGAAGACATCAGTGTCGTAGTTGGATGACTTGTCCTGGAGGATGGACACCAATCGCTCGAAACCCATGCCCGTGTCAATATGCTTGTTCGGCAAGGACTTGAGTGACTTGTCCGGCTCGCGGTTGTATTGGATGAACACGTTGTTCCAGATCTCAATCACATTCGGGTCATCCTGGTTCACCAAGTCGGACGCGTTGCGGCCGCCGATGCGGTCGTAGTGGATCTCGGAACATGGACCGCAAGGACCTTGATCACCCATCTCCCAGAAGTTATCCTTCATGTCACCAGTCAGGATGTGATCTTCAGGGACACCAGCTTTCAGCCAGAAATCTCTTGCCTCAAGATCGGGCTCGAGTCCGGCATCCGCCTTGCCCTCGAAGTAGGTCACATATAGTCTCTCCGGCTTGAGTCCGTAGACTTTGGTGAGGAGATCCCATGAGAACGTGATGGCTTCCTTTTTGAAGTAGTCGCCGAATGACCAGTTACCCAACATCTCGAAGAAAGTGTGGTGATATGAGTCCTTGCCGACATCGTCCAAATCGTTGTGCTTGCCACCCGCGCGAATGCATTTTTGCGAATTTGCAGCGCGCTTCAGCTTAGCAAAGTCGGAGTCTGGATCCACGGTGCCGAGGAAAATGGACTTGTACTGGTTCATGCCTGCATTGGTGAACAGGAGTGTAGGGTCTGATAGCGGTACAACACTGCCGCTAGGAACGAAAGTGTGGCCATTTTGTTTGAAGTAGCTGAGAAATGTTAGGTCATCGAGGATGTAGAATACCAGCGACGGGCGGCATGATAGCGACAGTGTCCTCCTCTCAAGACTACACAATCCCTCTCAAGGCATGTGACAATGTCTGATCGTGTGTATAGCTGAAATTCTGCCGCCGTCGCCCTGTGGAAGATTGATACTCACTCGATAAAGGTGCTGCGGACCTTGACGGCACTCCACTCAGGCTCGATGCCCGTGGTGGAGGCCATTGTGCGAATGATGAGACGGAACCGGCGATTGGTGTGCTGCGGATTCGTCGTCGACCAATTTCTGGAAATCGACAAAAGATTCTGGAACTTTGCTGGGCGCAAGCTGCTCCGCATACAACGTCAGAACTCGGCGCGCGAGCAAACACCTTCTTTCCTCGGAGCTTCCGTATAACAACAGCAAGTCTATGCTGAGGAATTGGATTGCCAGTGAATGTATCGCCGAGTCGAATGCGGTGACGGCCGGAATGGGAGATGCAGCCGATGATGCTCAACTCGGTGCAGGTGGCCAATGGAATAGGAGGGGTGGTGGGCAAGAAACGGACAGCCGATGAGTCAACCAACCTAAGCAACGACCAGGAACGTTTCGCGAAGAGATTCAACCTTTTGAATCTGGGTATGTCAACATCAAACCAGGCAATGAGATGAGATGGGATGAGTGTGCTGATATGTGATTGATGTCTAGGTTCTGAGCGCAATGCTCCGAGTAGCTACTACATTCCGGTCTCGCGACCAACCAGTCCAGCGCCAGCTTCCCTGAAGCAAACGACCACCACGAGCAACGATGACTCCATGCACATCGATGACACCCGCGATCGTGTCTACGTCCGTGATTTGGATGAAGAGCTGGCAGACGTCGAGTCGGACGAGGAGAAAGGGCTGATCTTTCTGCCGGACATTGAAGAGTACTTCAGCAAGATACCACAGCAGGTCTTGAATAGGCGCAGAGACAGTGAGCATGAGGGTCAGGAGCTGGTACTGTACAGCGAGCCGAAGAGTCTGACGGTGGACGAGGGGCATGACTCTGTGAGGAAGGCCATATTGGAAGCGAGGCAGAGGGCTCGGGAGAAAGCAGTGGAGGATGCGAGACAGCAGGATATGAATGCGCGGTACGATCAAAGTGATCATGATGAACTAGGAGAGACTGCGCATGGCTATGCGGCAGGTTATGAGGTCGAGCAGGAACCGAATCCCGATGCGATGGAGGTCGATTGAGTAGTAGGGTGGCCGCGCGAACGAGGCGCCAGAAATCTTCGAAAGAGTCTTATCCAAAGGCAGTGCCTCTTTTCGACGCTAACATGGAAGCACTTGGCTCATCTACCTTACTTTCACCAATACCAAGTCTCGAGCATCTTTCTCATGCGCTTTACCCACGCTGCATCGACAAAGGCGCAACGCAACTTCGAATCTCTCATGGCGGCACCCAATTCGACGTTGGGCCTCATGGCTCCACGCTCAGACCTTCCAGAGTATGTCCGTCCGCCGTCTACGACAACTCATCACTCATGCTAATTCTTCTGCCCCTTGGCTTCACTGCCCTCCCGATCACCGTGAGCGTCGGAATGCCTCCCAAGGACTTTCCCGTCACCAAGTACCTGCTGGTCAACGCCTCGGACTTTTTCAAGGCCGCGCTCGCTCAGGAGTGGGTTGAGGGTCAGACCCGCACCGTCAAGCTGCCAGATGACGATGCGGAGAGCTTCAGCGGATACGTCGCCTGGCTCTACCATGGCCGCATTTACCTGGAATCTGATGAAGATATGACAAGAGTCTTCCATCCGCATTCAAGATGTTCATCCTCGGCGACAAGCTGCTCGACATAGCTTTCAAAGATGCTATGACCGATGCAGTGTTGGCCGTGATGTTGAAACAGCGGGGAGGCAACACCTACATGAGTCCCAAGAGATTTGCGATCAGCTTGCTTTACAAGAAGGAGACTCCAGGACACATGAGAGACCTCATTGTACACAGGTGGGCCTGCGTCAACAACTGGCAAGACATCATCACCACGGAGTGGTCACCCGGCTTTCTCCTCGATTTCTGCAATGTGCTCGCCGCTGAACAGCCTCAAGAGTCGACACTGGAAGCAGCGATCCGGTGCGCGTTTCACGAGCATACGCCTGGCAACGAGAACTGCTATCGCACTAAAAGATGAGATGCTCGCACCACGCTAAACGATCGCCAACCCCGCAAACGGAGACGTCTGAAGGAGTCGAGTGGCGAAGAAAGTCGTGACTGGTCGGCACCACGGTCACACAGTCAAAGGTTTCGTGGGCACGATACTGGAGAGCGTCGAGATGGACAAGCTGCTGCGGAGCTTTTGGAACGCTATAGCTCTCGTATTGCAACCAATGATTGATGGCATGTACATCGGCTCAATTCCGCGAGACCAATAATATTCACGCACTTGGTTCTCGCTCTCGTCGTTTCTCGTTAAAGTCCACCTGATCGCGATCAACATCGTCACTCACGTTTGCGAAGCCAATCATCCTGGGCTCCTCTTCGTCTTCTCCGACCATCACGATGTATCGATACACTGGGGGCGCAGCACTGTACCACCGTAATAGAGCAGTTCCAGGAACCCAGATGCATACCTCAGTGCGCGGGACCGTCGATCGAAAGTACGGCGCCAGTCTTGAGACATAAACACGTCAACTGTACAAGATCTATCCGCTATGCAAATGCACCATCGACCGCTCAAACAAGCCCTTCCATCCAAGCCTTACACCACCACGCCTCTTATGCGCGCCCAAATGCCTCGCATACTTCCGCTGTTCCTCCTCCCGCTTTGCAAAGCTCGCAGCACCATTCGCGCCCGTCGACCAACCTCCTCCCTAAGCTTTGGGGGCTTTAGGTGCGCCGGTTGGCGCAGCGCTCTAATACACGGTATTGGTGGATTGGCTCTCGTAGACAGTGGGTCCCTCCGTAGACTGGGCCACGTAGGGAATGGACGTTGAAGTCAGAAGCACGGTCGAGTTGGGCGCGTTGGACTTCTTATCGCCGTCCGTGTACACCTTCAGAGCATTGACGGACCAGTAGGCCTCCTCAAAAGCCTCCGGATTATCCCTCACGTACGCCTCGCAAGTGTCGGCTTTCTTCGCGCAAGAAGTCGCGTTGCCCCAAATAGTCGGTTGACCCGCCCAGTCACCGCAGAACGTCGTGTCGAAAATGATTTGCTGGTCTCTGAACGCCGCGTTGATGTCGCATTCGTCTCCGGTCATGAATCTCGCAAGAGGAGGGCCCCAGCTTGACGGGTCAGGACAATCCCCAAGAGCATCTGTCGGACAGTGTCCGCGGGGGAAGAACCAAATGCTGATGCTGTCCGCCAGCCATTCGGTGGCATAGACACCGCCTTTATTCGCATTGAAGCCGGCACCGTATGTGATACTGTCGTTCGTGGCGATTTGACATCCGGTGTTTGACGTGCCGTCGCCTGAGAGACACTCTGTCAGAGTGACTTTGCCAGTGCCTCCAGTGTTGGTCAGATTTGTGCAGAGCGGTCCCGAGTGAAGAGTCACTTTGTTGCCGGGCTGATCGTGGACTCCCTCGAGAATGTCGATTTCTCCGTGAGATGGCCAGGCTGGACCCAATGTCCAAAACGCGGGCCTGGAGAAGTCAGCGATTGTGCTGCTTGAGAACCACAACTTCGAGACTCACCAGGTTCCGCAAATCCCTCCCGGCATGTGGTCCATGTCGACCACGATGAGTGCCTGGTTGTATACCTTGCTGGTCTTGATGCGCACGCTCGGTCGGCCTTTGGGTGTTACGTTGTTGCTATCAACAAACATTTTGATGTTGCCATCGGTGCTGTTGAGGAGACCCAGCTCCTCGGACGTCGTCCTGTTGCCATACTTTACGAAACCGTGCGTTGGGTCGTCCAGATCCCAGAACTCAAATTTGTCGAAGAAGCTCCCGTCGAAGTAATCATCCTCGAGTTTGTATGCCGCGAATGCGCTCCCAGCCAACACCGATAATGAATGAAGGAGTGCCGTGACATGCATCGTAAGAGAATGAATAGATGCACAATGGAATGGAAGATGCTATGCTTAAAGAAAGAAGATTATCGCGCTTCTTCAAGACGGCGAGCGACGGAAATGGATACGAAGGTGTTAGATTAGCAAAGACTTGTTTGTACCGGGGGGGCCTTGTTCAAGGCCGGCGATGGCCTCGGATTTGGCGGCGGACGAGCCCTTCTTCGGGCCACACGTTTGCGACTTGCTCCAGGTTTCGAGTCAGGCGAGTGGTCGAGAGGTCTTGATCTATCAAACTCTGCCGGATGCTCGGATCAAGACTTCAAGGGCAAAGAACAAGCCATATCCATACGAAGAGCACACGGAGGCTCAGACTGACCCTGCTAATTTGTCCTCTGGCAGGCGGCGTCAAGCACGTGTCCCATATCGGACTTGGTGCGCACACAGCGGCCAGTGGCAGTAGTCTGCGATGCAGAAGTGAGAGGTGCGATCAAACATGGCTTCAGAGGAGACAGCCGACTCGATCCGAAGGCGTGGCACCGTGAACGCAGCGGGCCAATCTGTGCAAGGGCCCTTGAACCCGATGCCGTGAGATGCAGGTCGTTCGGTTTCATGCTTGTCGATGTTCCGCGAGGTGACTAGAGCAGTTTAGCAGGAGGTGTCTTGACACCATACAACCATCCGACAACGTCCATTTCCGGTATAGCGCGCACCACGTGACCGCCAAAAACGGATGTTAGTGAATCTCTGCTGTCGTGGCCCCAACGTCTGTTGTTGGGCCACGACGACGTATATAGTTTATTAGCTACTACTATATTAAGTTAGCTATTATCTCTCTTTTAACCTTATACTCCTTGTACGTTACGTCGCGTTTACCTCGCGTCGTTATATAGTCGCTACGAGCTATAGAGTCTATAATAATTAAATTCTCGGTAGAGCGGACTCTACGACTAATAACCTCGCCCTTACCGACCCCCTTTATATAGTCGCCTATACCGGACGCGGTAGGGCTACCTCGTCCTCCTTAGTAGCCGAATTCGTAGCTAATACAGCCCTTAATTAAGTAGACGATAGAGCTAGAGGCACCTCCGCGGAGGGCTCCGTAGGCGCTAAAGAGTAAGAAGAGCTACCTTATACGCCGCCGTATATAAGCTAGCGTATTAGCTACTAATAGTATTACTAATAGTAACCTCGGCGGTACTACGCTATTAATAACACCGGCTAGTAATATTAAGGGTAGTATAGTTAAGTAGCATTATAATAGGGGTATAGACGAAGAGTAGAAGAAGATCCTTATCTGTATATATCTCGATAACCGGTACCTAGTTAGCGACGGCTTCTAGGCTATTATAACGACTTAATTCGAGTAGTAGGTCGGCTAGTAGTATAGTATAAAAGGTATAGTTAAGAATAGAGTAGTAGTATAAATTACTTTAGAACGGACTCGATTTAATCCTCTCTCGGAAGGAGGGGATTCTACGTATCCTTATA